>PVIY010036160.1:0-25689 GCA_004026745.1 Myrmecophaga tridactyla
CCCAAGACTGGGGGCTCAGCCTATAGCTTTGGTTGTCCACACTGCTTGTGAGAATATCAAGAATTCAACTTGGGGAAGTTGAATTTCTCCCCGCTCTCACCATTCCCTGAAGGGGGCTTGCAAATGCTTTTCCAGTCACTGATCAAATCATTCTGGGATTCATCGGGGCATCACTCTGGACAAACCAACAAAATCTCATATGCTACCTGAGATTCCAAGTACTTATGACATTCAATCAAACTATCTACATGAGTTATATTAGGAAATGCTCTAGTCAAAATATAAATTTTGTAACAAACATTTTTTGCTTTAGTCTCACACATAAGGTGATATTTTAAAGTATTAATTATCATCTATTTTCAACACCTTGCAATAATGACATTCCTTTGTTCTTCCTCATGCAAAAACATTTTTTAAATTTGTACATTGTACATTTCACTATTATTATACACTCCAGGCATTCTGGATTATACCATCTCAATCTTTAACATCTATCTTTCTTTCTGATTTCGTTTATGTCTCCAGCCCTCCTCCCTCTATCATTCTCACATGCAGCTTCATTCAGTGTTTTAACATAATTACATTACAATTAGGTAGTATTGTGCTGTCCATTTCTGAGTTTTTGTATCCAGTCCTGTTGCACAGTCTGTATTCCACAGTCTGTATTCCTTCAGCTCCAATTACCCAATAGGGTGTATTTTTAATGGCCATCTCAGGACCAGTTGCATTTCACATGCTTAGTAGTCACATGTGGCTTGTGGCCATCATATTGGACAGCACATATTTAGCAGAAATTGCATTGTGGCACAGATTTCTGAAAACACAAAGGGCTTTGGAGTTAAATGGGCCAGGTTCTAAAATAAGTTTGTCTCTTTTTTATTGTGGGTGTCATGGTTAGGTGGGAGCAGTTCTTTCATACTTGGGGTGAGGGGGTGGGAGGGGGAAGAGGATGGCAGACAAGAAAGTCTTGCTAGGTGACACTTGAGCTCAGCATTGGAGGTAGAGTGGGGTGGGGGTCGTGGCCGGGGAGTTATCAAACAGACAAAGATGGAAAGTGGATTCATGGCGAAGTGCACAATTTGCTCAAAGGCCCAGTGTTCTTGCAGAACCATGAATATTCATCCCAGCTTGACCAGGCTATTGGAAGTTGGGGCCCTGGTGGAAGGAAAGGCTAAAGAGGTGGGTGGCGGTTAGACCTTCTACCACTACCACTGTCTCTCTGGTCCAAGCCATCCGAATCTCTTGTCTGAGTTATTGGCATAGCCTTCTTACCGGTCTCCCTGTGTTTACTCTGCCCCCTACTTTTTGTCCTCCCCGACCCTATGCCTTCAAAATGTAAGTGAGATTGTGTCATTCTCTGCCCAAAACCCTTCCATGGTGTATGCATGCACACTCACTTGCGTGCTCCTCTCTATAAATATATGTATATATATGTATTTTTTCTTTATTAGAGAAGTTGTGGATTTACAGAACAATCATGCATCAAATACAGGATTCCCATACACCATTCTACAAATACTGGTTGCATTGGTGTGAATTTGTTACAATGGATGATAGCACTTTTTTTTTCTTTTTATAGTAATATTACAAATTAGTTATCACAAGATAACTAAAATAACAATAAATATGCTGTAGTCAGTAGTTACAATCCCCCCTTATTTTTGTTTATTCCTCAATCTTGAGGGATTTGGGATAACATCACTCTGGCTGCTTCAAGCTATGGAGGGACGTATATATTATGGGGCAGAGGAATGAAATTATTTTGCTTGCCATTGAAGATACTCCTTGCTTTGGAGATGGTGCTGATCCATCCTTATCTTTCTGTTAGTTGTCCAGGGCAAGCCAGAAGAACTGGAGAGTGGAATTTGATTGCCTTCCTGCTGGGTTTCAAGACTCAATCCACATAGGCACAGTCTGGAGGCTTTAAATCACTGAGAAATAAACTTAATAAGTAAACTGAAAATTATAGGTTCAGGTAAAAGTTGTAGAAGAATCATGACTATGGAATTTAAAAGTGGATATAACTACATTATATTGGAGAAATAGCTTTTCGTAGATACCCAGTTAGAGCCTGCTGAGGGCGTGTTGCTTTCATGTAGCATGTGGCTTGCCTGTGTGGTCCGGATGTCCCTGGGGCCCTCAGGAGCACTTTCGTTTGAGGCTTTACATACTATGGCAGTTTGTGAAATCTGGCTGAGACTTGCAGAAGAGTAACCTCTGGAATGAACCTTCCAACTCTATTTGAACTCTGTTAGCCATAGAAACTCTATTTTATTTAATTTTCCCCCTTTTGATCCAGGTCTTTTTCTGAATATATCACTGATTAACAGTTGGTAGTATTCTCTCAGTATTAAGGAGGCTCATCCCTGGCAGTAATATCCCATGTAGGGTAGAATAGCTTTATATTTTACTCTAACAGGGTATGTCAAAGTCCTACAAGATTTGTCACAGCCCCTTTGCCTCTCTGATCTCACCTCCTCTACTCTCCCTCCTGATCACTCTTCTCTGGCCATATTGGTCACGTTCACATTCTCTCTGCCTGTAATATGCCTTCTCACTTCGCATCTCTGCCACTTCATTCCCATGTCTTTTTCAGAGAGGCACGTCTTGCTACCTCATATCAAATAAAGTGATGCCCTTACGTTTTTTTCAAAACGATTATCACCACCTAACATATACATGGCATCTGATTTGTTCATTGTCCGTCTCCCCACTGAGCAGAGATTTGTCTGTTTTGCTCACTCTTATTCCCCCAGTACTTGGTGTTCAATAAATATTTGTTGAATTAATGACCAGATGAATAAAGAATGAACCAACAATACCTGAAACATAGCAGGCCTTCAGTAAACATATGTTGATTTGAACTTTTTGTCTCAGTGTTTCCCTTTGCATTTATTCATTTTCCCTGTTTATATATTTTTATAATTCAAACATACACAAAATTTGAAAGAATGGTACAATGACCATCCATATATCTATTTAGATTCAAATCTTAACATTTTGCCACGATTGCTTTATATATTCTTGTATGTATGTGTTTGCTTACATGACTGCTGAAACATTTGAACGTCATTGCAGAAATGTAACTCCTTACCCTTTGCATTTAGGGGTTGGCTCTGGAGAGTGGTGAATCAGAGAACTCAGGCAGTGGGTGGCTTGGGCCATGGCCTCCGACCTAGACTTCTCACCTCCTGAGGTGCCTGAACCCACTTTCCTGGAGAACCTACTACGGTTTGGACTCTTCCTGGGGGCCATCTTCCAGCTCATCTGTGTGCTGGCCATCATCGTACCCATTCCCAAGTCCCACGAGATGGTGAGTGCTTCCTGTGAGCTTCAGCTCCTCTGGGTGCCAGACTGGGTTCTAGGTACTAATAATAGATATTATAGCAGCCAAGGTCAGAAGGGATTGTGTTGCGCATTATTAGTTGAGTGTTCTCCAGAATTCCCACCTAGTCGTGGTGGCATTGGTCCTCATGTCTGATGGTTTATTCATGCATCTGTTACACAGCTTTTTATTTAGTGCCTACTACATGTCATACTCTGCTGAAAGATGTCTTCAAGGACCTTCTAACCCTTTAGGACAGGCAGATACCAAACAGATACTTCCATGTGCTCCTTTGGGACACGTGCTCCCGTGAGAAGTTCCAGGGTACTTTGTTTGAGCTAAGCCTGAGAAGATGAGCAGGCTTCTGTCATGTGAAGTGGGCAGAGGGCTAGGACAGTATTCCAAGGAGAGTGTGGATGCCAGGGAGCCAAGGAGTAAAGGAATGAACTAGATCAAAGACTTGAATAAAGGTGAGTATGGCTGGAGCACTGAGGGAGAGGGGCATGGTAAGAGATCCAACTGGCAGAGTGAGCAGGTCCTAGAAGGGTTTTAAGAAACCTTAAAATCTGACATGGTCAGGTTGATTCTTTTGTTTTGACTAAGTCTCTTTTTTTGGTACAACTATACACCCTCTCTCCATCACCAGCCTTTTCTCATGACACTGATTTGTTGGAGAAAGCAGGTCATTTGTTATCTCCAATATCGACAGGCAGGACTTAGTTGATTTTTTCCTTAGGGCATCGTTTAATATCTTTCTCTGCCCTGTATTTCCTAGCAACTGGAGGTTAGACTTTGAGACTTGATTCAGTTCAAGTCCGGTTATGTATTGAAAATACCTCCCACCTGGTGCTGTGTACTTCCTGTTGTGTGTCCTCAGCAGCACGTGGTGTCTGGTGGTCACATGTTTAATGATTCTAGGGTTGATCAGTGGGTTCACTGATGTCCCCTGTGAGCTTCCTGTGAGCTTCAGCTCCTCTGGGTGCCACACTGGGTGTCCATTATACAATCCCCTCTCACCTTTTTACCTAATGGTTTTAGCATCCTATGATGATCATTGCTTAGAACCATTATTTCCTTCTGCATTTATTTTTCAATGAAGACAACTTTTTTTCTTTTTCACCTATGTGATTACTCAGAAATGCTGTTCATACTGAAAGGCAGGATAAATCCTTGTTTCTTCCCCTTTATTTATCAATTTTCAGAATAGTGAGTTAGGTCCTCATAACCTCCAGTGTTCACTACAGAAGCCTTGATTTTGTGGGGGTTGTGGGGGAAAGGGATGCACGGTCTGGGAATTGAACTCGGGTCTCCTGCATAGAAGACAAGCATTCTACCACTGAACCACCTGTACACCCCAGAGGCTTTGAGTTTAGTATCATTATGAACATATGTTTTTATATATCCAGTATGTTTTAATCAATTTTTTTTTCTAATGCTCAAGTTATACCAGTGGAATCCCCTTCAAGTTGGTATCTTTGTTCTTTGACATACCCCATTATTCTTTGAAGGCTTTCTTGCTTCTAGGCTCAATAAGATGTCCTAGGCTCATTTTGTGTATTTCCTCCCTCTATCCTGGAATCAGCCATTTTTCCAAACAGCTCTAGTTCTTTTGAGTGGGAAATGGTATTTGGAAACACTAGGGCTGGCCATTGCTACTGAGCTATGATTGCTTCTAGGCTTTTTGAGTGAACAGAGGTAGGGAATAAATATTTTTTAAGAGAAAAAGTCATGAGTTCTTTTGCTGAGTACAGAGTTTTATTTTATACTAATACCTTACATCTCTGTATCAAGCTGAAAATCTTATTTCCCGATAACATTAAAAAATTAGTAAAATGTAAATATATCCTATTATATTTAAAATGGTATAAAATATATTATTTTTTACTAATAACAATAAGATTAAGGATGAAATTTAAGATTTCTTTTGTGGTTCTTTTTGGCCCAGTAAGGATGTACAAAGTACTGTGGTTAGTAATTCTTTTCTCCCTATAGGATAGTGTTCCAGCTTGCTAAAGCTGTCAGAATGCAATACAACAGGAATGGATTGGCTTTTATAAGTTATAGGTTACAATTCTAAGACTGTGAAAATGTCCAAATTAAGACACCAACAAGAGGATACCTTCTCGGAGGAAAGGCAGCTGGCATCCTGGTCCCTCAGTCACATGGGAAGGCACATTGTGACATCTGCTACCCTTCTTTCCCAGCTTCTGATTTCAAACAGCTCTCTCAGCTTCTGGCCACTTCTAGGGCATTTTCCTTCTGCATCTCTGTGTCTTAAACTTTCTTCAAAATGTTTCCCTCTTAAAGGACTCCAGTAAGCTGATTAAGACTTACCTTGAATGGGCAGGATCACATCTCCATGGAACAACCTAATCAAAGGGTCCCACCAAACAATAGGTCTGTCCTCGCAAGATTGGATTAAAACGACATGGCTTTTCTGAGGTATATAATAGTTTCAAACCAGCACAGATACTATTATCCTGATACAGTTAGATGAATTTGCGTCAATTTGTTTGGATTTGGTTGGAGTTTTTCCTTTTTGATCCAATTTTTTTTTAAATTAGAATTTCATTATTTAAAATTAAATAAGACATTTATATAAAACATTTTCCAAAATTAAAACTATATAACCTGAGGTACATTCATGGAAGTTTCTTTTAATCTTAATGTTTTTCACCCTATTCCCTTCCTCCCCCATAGGTAATCATTTTTATTATTTTGGTTTATCCTTTGTTTCTTTTTGAAAGTATAAATACACATAGATGTTTGTGGTATGTGTGTACATGTTCTTGTTTTCCTCTTTGATACACAAAAGATAACATACTGTTATAAACATTTTTTATTGTGAAATATATATTATATAAAGCAATATATTTCAAAGTACATTGTAACAAGTAGTTATTGAACAGACTTCAGAGTTTGGTATGGGTTATAGTTCCACAGTTTTAAATTTTTTCCTTCTAGCTGCTCCAAGACACTGGTGACTAAAAGAAATATCAATATAATGATTAGGCAGTCATACTCATTTGTTAAATCCTATCATCTCTGTTATAACTCCTCTTTCTCCTTTGATCCTTCTCCCAGTCTTTAGGGGTATTTGAGTTATACCCATTCTAATCTTATCATGTTGGAAAAGGGTGTTTTTAGTATGGGATAGGGGGATAGAAATAGTTGATGTTCTTAGAGCGGCTGGCCCCTTTAGATTTCAGGACTTATCTGGCATAGGAACCCTCTGAAGATTGTAGGTTTCTAGAAAGTAATCTTAGTTTGTGAAACTTTTGTAGAATCTCAGATAAAGCTGTAGGTGTTCTTTAGTGTTAACCGGAATGGTTTTGGCAAACTGTGGTGATTAGCAATATCTAGCTGAAGCTTGCATAAGAGTAGCTTTCAGAATAGCCTTTTGACTTTATTTGAACTGATGCTTTATTTCTCTCTCTCTCTCTCTCTTTTATTTATTTATTTCATCACGATTGACTTTTGTTTTTCTTTTCTTGTGGAAAATGACATATATACAAGAAAGCAATGAATTTCAGAGCACAGCACAACAATCATGATTCAGCAATCATACTCATTTATTAAACCCTATCTTCTCTGTATAACCTTTGATCTTTCTCCCACTCTTTAGGGGTATTTCGGCTATGCCCATTCCAACTTTTTCGTGTTGGAAGGGGCTGTTAGTAATATGGAGTCGGGAGATGGAACTAGCTGATGTTCTGTGGAGGCTGGGCCCTCTAGGTTTCAGGATTTATCTGGTCCAGGACCCATCTGAAGGTTGTAGGTTTCTGGAAAGTTACCCTAGTGCACAGAACCTTTGTAGAATCTTATATATTGCCCTAGGTATTCTTTAGGATGGGCTAGAATGTTTTTGGTTGGGGTTTGGTAACTTATAGCAGGTAGCAATGTCAAACTGAAGCTTGCGCAAGAGTGACCTCCAGAGTAGACTCTGAACTCTATTTGAACTCTCTCAACCACTGATCCTGTTCTAGTTTGCTAGCTGCCAGCATGCAATATATGAGAAACAGAATGGCTTTTAATACGATTTTTTTTGGATGGGCAGGCATCAGGAATCAAACCCGGGTCTCCGGCATGGCAGGTGAGAACTCTGCCTGCTGAGCCACTGTTGCCTTAGAATGGCTTTTAAAAAGGGGTGTTTAATAAGTTGCTAGTTTACAGTTCCAAGGCTGAGAAAATGTCCCAATTACAACAAGTCTATAGAAATGTCTGATCTGAGGTATCCAGGTACAGATACCTTGATTCAAGAAGGCTGATGAAGTTCAGGTTTTCTCTCTCATCTGGGAAGGCACATGGTGAACACGGTCAGAGTTTCTCTTTTGGCTGTAAGGGCACATGGCAGACATGGTCAGGGTTTCTCTGTTATCTGGAAAGGCACGTGGCAAACATGGAGTCATCTGCTGGCTTTCTTTCCTGGCTTCCTGTTTCATGAAACTCCCTGGGAGGCACTTTCCTTCTTCATCTCCAAAGGTCACTGGCTGGTTGACTCTCTGCTTCTTGT
This sequence comes from Myrmecophaga tridactyla, assembly GCA_004026745.1. Classification (NCBI taxonomy): domain Eukaryota; kingdom Metazoa; phylum Chordata; class Mammalia; order Pilosa; family Myrmecophagidae; genus Myrmecophaga; species Myrmecophaga tridactyla. Next base: position 7,839 of record PVIY010036160.1, read on the forward strand.
GCCTTTGTTGTTCTGTTCTGCTCTCTCTGAAATCTCCTCCATTCTCTAAAATGTTTCCTCTTTTATAGGATTCCAGTAAACTAATCAGGACCCACCTGGAATGGGTGGAGACATGTCTCCACCTAATCAGTTTAACAACCACTCTTGATTGAGTCGCATCTCCAGGGAGATGATCTAATTAAAGTTTCAAATATACAGTACTGAATAGGGATTAGAAGAAATGGCTGCCTTTAGAAAATGAGATTAGGATTAAAACATGGCTTTTCTAGGTATATACATCCTTTCAGACTGGCACAGACACCTTATTTGTTCCACTTCTTTCCCCCCTTTTAGTCAGTATAGAATTGTTGATCCAGTGGTGCCAGGGCCAGACTCATCCCTGGGAGTCATCTCCTATGCTGCCAAGGAGACTTTCACCCCGGCATGTTATGTCCCACATAGCGGGGAGGACGATGATTTCACTTGCAGAGTTGGGCTCAGAGAGAGTGAGACCACATCTGAGCAACAAAAGAGGTCCTCCAGAAGTAACTCTTGGTCATACCTATAGGAAGGCTAAGCTTCTCTGCCACATACATAAGCTTCACAGGTGCAAGCCTAAAAATCAAGGGCTTAGTGTATTGTTTGACACAGTACAGGGGTTTCCACGGTAGGTAAAGTTTAATAGTTCCATATTTTTTCTCCCATCCCTCAAGGGACTTTGCCAATAGTTTTAAATTATCTGCCCAACATACTCTGGGATATATCTAGTATTACACTAACTTATACAGAATTACAAGCCCACATTCCTCTTCTGGGCTCTACAGGTTTGGGTTGTTTAAATGAGCTATCAGACAGATATTAATTAAATTAAGTGCTACAGAAAATTTAGAATTTGGACAAAATAAATCTCTTTTCCTTTGACCCCAAAAACGAGGTGAAGTTCTAAGATACAGTCAATGTCATCCTTAACTCTGTATTCTGATTTTCCTTTGTTCTGACCTGATCGACTTCATTCTTATCTCTAATTGAAGCCTGATGATCAGTTATCTCTAATTGAAACTTGTCTCTATTTCGGCTTCTTTAACAGTTGTTGTATGTAGCAGTGCTGACTTTCAGAGCTGCAGAATTCCAACTCTCAGTCTTAGGTGTCACATAGGTAGCCAAAGTTCCAGGGAAATACCAGGCTGTACATGTATAGCACAGCATCTCAAAATAAGATTTGCAGCTCCAGACTAAATGTGACGGCTATAAAAGCTTACAATCTATGCCCCAATTTTTAAAAGAGACCATACAATATTTGTTCATTTGTTTCTGGCTTATTTTACTCCACATAATGCCCCAAGCTTCACTCACCTTGTTGCATGCCTCACGACTTAGTTCCTTTCTGTAACCATACAATATTCTATCATATGTATATACCACAGTTCACTATTATACTTCTCAATGCGTCCTTCAGCCACCTCTATCCATTGGGCATCATGTGTAATATCCAAAGTCAGCAATCCATGTCTCACATTAGCCTCACTTAGTTGTACAATCATCAACACTCAATTTTAGACACGTTTCATTGCTCCAAAGAGAAAAATTAACGATAAGCACACCCTCACCAGATAGAAAAACCAAACCTCCCCTTAACATTTGTCCTCCCCCCCGCCCACTCAATTATTTATCCCTGGTATTGCTGTGGTACTGTTGATGTCTTCCTGTTAAATATAGACTGTAGCATTCAATAGTATGTTCCCCCATACGTCTCTATTAATGACTATTTGTACAAGATTCATACCTTCAAAGTAGTTCATGCAAGAACTTGTTTATATTTGCAGTGTTAATCGGTGTAATACATGGCTCTATACAACCCCTTTTGATCATGTAAACCCGCTAATGAACTGCCTTCATTTCTTTCCGTTCCCTTCAATGTTTAAGTTCAACGTCATTAGCCAACCGTTTACCCATCTCTAGCTTCTGTGTCTCTGTGTCACCTTTATTCTATATTATTAGCCTTTGAGTTTATCACTACCCCAAGGTCATAATAGCGAAGTCATACAGTATCTATCCTTTTGTGTCTGGCTTATTTCAGCATTACGTCCTCAAGGTTCATCTATATTGTCATATGCTTCAGTGCCTCATTTCATCTTACTGCTGCATAATATTCCATTGTATGTATATACCACATTTTGTTTGTATGCTGCTGTGAACATTGTTCTGCAAATATCTGTTATGTCACTGCTTTCAGCTCTTTTGGGTACATACCGAGTATTGGAATTGCCAGGTTATAGGGCAACTCGATATTTAGTTTTCTAAGGAACTGCACAACTGTCTCCCATAGCGGCTGTACCATTATACATTCCCACCATTGAGCTCAGTTTTAAACAGGTACTTTTGAAACATGCAGGGGTTCTGTCAATTCCGCAGTTGGATTTTCAGACCTGATGCAGGAGGGGCGTTTGGGCTAAATGTTGACCAACATTTGGGAATTGATAAGATATAATTGAAGCCCTGGTTGGGGATGAGGTCACCTAAGGAAAGAATATGGAGGAGATGAGAAGAGGGACCAGGATGGAGCCTAAAGGAGCTCACACATTGTTTTAGTTTGTAAGCTGCTAGAATCCAATATACCAGAAATGGAACAGCTTTTAAAAAGAAGATTTAATAAGTTGCAAATTTACAGTTCTAGGATGGTGAAAATGTCCAAATTAAAGCATCCAGAGAAAGATACCTTAACTCCAAAGAAAGGGCCGATGAAGTTCAGGGTTTCTCTCCCAGCTTAGAGGGCACATGGCGATGATCTGCTAACTTTCTCTCCTCATTTCATAAGGCTTCCCTGGGGGCGTTTTCTTTCTGCATTTCCAGAGGTCTCTGGCTATATAGACTCTAGGTTTTTCCAAAATGTTTTCCTCTTAAAAGGCTCTAGTAAGCAATCCCACCTTGAATGAGTGGAGACACATCTCCATGAAAACCATCTCATCAGAAGTTACCACCCACAACTGGGTAGCACATCTCCATAGAAACAATAAAAGAGATTCCGCTGACATGACAGACTCCCTGGTGGCATGGAAGATGACTCCCAGGGATGAGCCTGGCTCTGCCACCACGGGATCACCAATGCCATACTGACCAAAAGGGGGAAAAGAAGTGTAACGCATAAGGTATTAGTGGCTGAGAGAGTTCATTCTGGAGGTCACTCTTATGCAAGCTTCTGTTAGACATTGCTACTTACCATAGCTTGCCAACCCCCAACCAAAACCATTCTAGCCAAACCTAAAGAACACCCAGGGCAATATATAAAATTCTACAAAGGTTCCATCCACTAGGGTAACCTATAACAATTAGGTGGATCTTTATACCAGGTAAGTCCTGAAATGCAGAGGGGCCAACCTCTCCAGAACATCAACCAGTTCCATCCCCCTATCCCATATTATCAACAGCCCCTTCCAGCATGAAAAACTTAGAATGAGCATAGCCGAAATACCCCTAAAGAGTGGGAGAAAGATCAAAGGTGATGGTGAAATTATACAGAGAAGGTAGGGTTTAACAAACGAGTTTGATTGCTGAATCATTATTTTGATATTTCTTTTAGTCTCCAGTATCTTAGAGCAGCTAGAAATAAAAACATAAAATTATGGAATTGTAACCCATACCAAACTCTGAAATCTGTTCTACAACTAGTTGTTGTGCTGTGCTTTGAATTTTTTTTTGTATATGTTATTTTTCACAAGAAAGGAAGAAAAAAAAGTCGATTGTGATAATAAATGCACAGCTATATGATGGAATTGTGAACCATTGATTATATATTTTGGATGATTACATGGTATGTGAATATTCAATATGTATCAGCTAAAAATAGATAAAAATAAAAAAAGATCCCACCCAGCAATATTGAATGAGGCTTTTCTGGAGTACACGACAATTTCAAACCGACACACACGTTTAAGGAACAGGTTGGGGAGAACGAGCAGCCGTCAAGGGAGGAGGAAACCATAGTTAAACATGCACAGGCCGGTGGACTCTGGGTTGTTCTGTTCATCTCCCATTTCTTATTCTAATATTTTGAGAAGGAGGTCATGATCGGTGCTTTTCCACCCCAAATGGTATAACATTTAAAAAATGTAATCTTTGTACTCTTACAGACCTGGCATTCTATTGGCTATTATAAATAATACTAAACATTGTTATTGTTATTGGCCACTCAGAAGCCTGCTGAAGTCCCAAGGGAGGGAGGTGATGAATGTTCTTGTTTCATAGGCAGAGATAATAGAGTCAGAGGTGTGTGGCCTTTTTGAGAGTGGGAAGCTGCTCAACTCCCATTGTGTTCTTGACTCTTCCAGGTGAGCCCAGAGGGCAGGGCTAGCTCAGCAAACTTTCAGAAAAGGGCTGCCCTTTACTGATCTCTTTGAGGTTTTTAGTGGCTCAGGAGGTTGAGGTCTTTTGAGGCAGGAAGTTGACAAAGGGCTCAAAAATATACCTCTCACAAACACACACTCAGCCATTTAGAGGTTAATTTGGGACAATAAGCTGGCTTTCCTTTGGCTTTTAAATGGATCAGGAGCAAATATACAATACTGTTAATTTAACTTTTTATTAGATTGTCAGGCCTGCAAATGGCCCTGAACTATGTAGGGATTCTACTGCTTGCTTTCTTCGGTGTGTCCCCATAAGGCAGTCTTCTCTCACGACCCTAACTCCTAAAGAAATGGAATGGAAACATGGTATTCTGTGTATGAACAAGATTACAAAGAGAGGGTGATTGCTAAGGCTATGCTTCTTGAAAGTGGTGCCCAACAGCTAGCTGATATTTGGCATTTGGGTGGGAAGGGGAAATAAGTGGAATTAATTTAGGGAAAGGGAGTTTTTAGGGAAGACAGGACCCCATGGGAGTGGGGACAGCTTGGAGGGGCTCCATGCAGCCCAAGGACAGTAGGGAGGTACTTGAAAGTGGAAGAGTGACAGAAAGTGGAAAGTGGAGAGTGACAGAAGGTGGAAGAGGGGTTAGAAGTGGAAGCTGGGAGGACCCAGAGAGCAAGATTGCTCTCTTTGCCATTTTGCTTAGGGCAAAATAATCTCTCTTGCCTGGCCTATAGAAACAAGGTTTATTAGTGGCTTTTTAGGTCAGAAGATAATATTTTTGGCTACAAATGATGGGAAAGCCTTTGAAAAGCAGAAGAATGTCCTTTCCTGTTGTTCCAGTAAGCTGATTTTTTGCAACTAGCTTATGACTTCAGTACTTAGAAGGTTATTTGAAAGCTCTTTTGGGGATAATCAGGGAAGTAAAAAGGATCACATACAAATGCTTCCCACCCCACCCCCTTCCTTTTCAGTAGGAGCAAGAACTAATTTGTAAGACCAAGACCAAAGTCCCTAAAATCCTCAGCCAAATGAGAATATTTTCTCATTGACACTTCATTAAACTAAGACCCAAGAAAGTAAACATTTGTTTGGGCCTAATCGAAACCTGGGCCACAGTTAATCCAAGATTTTTCTTTTAGGCTGGATTCTAAAATATAAGAGAGTAGATTCTTACACGGGTCCAGGAATGGCAGATAATTTCATCTCTCATGCCTGATCTGATTGATTGTATGGTGGCCATGGTGAAAAGGATTCTGGGTCTGAGTCTAGGCTGAGTAGGAGAGACTGACCATTGATGTCTGTAAGTTGGTAGAGAGTGGTAATAAATAATGTTCTTTAGGCTGGTGCAGGATTTTCTACTTGGTTGTATATTAGAACTATCTGAGATACTTCTGAGGGCCTGGGCTGTACCCCTAGAGATCCTGATTGAGTTGTTCTAGGGTGTGGTCTTGGATCAGTGCTTTTTGTTTGTTTGCTTGCTTTTTAAGTGCCTAGGTGATTCTAATATGCAGCTGCTGGTCTTGAAGCAGAAAACCAGTTTTGGGAGCACAGGAGGTGTTCAATTCTAGATGTTAATTTTGAAGTAATAGCAAGACATCCAAGTGGGACAGGGAAGAGCCAGCAAGAAGTTAGGGCTAAAGAGGGACCTGGGAATTATCCACATAGCATTATTACTTGAAACCCTAAGAATGAATTGCTGAGCTTTTCAAAGAAAATTAAGATTCAGGAAAGGCCTGAGCCTGGGGACTGCCTAACCGACTTGAAGTAGTTTATGTGCAATCTAGATACACTGAAAAGATGCAGGCACTGTCTCTGCATCCTCAGGCTCTGGAAAGAATGGAAACCAGGGACCCTATTGCAGTCCATTTGCATCCCCTCTGCCCCTCCACTCTGCCCCTCTCTTTGTCTTTCATATCTCTCACCGGGGCCCTACTTCTTCTGCTACCTGTCCCTAGGGTAAGATGAGATCTTTCAGCTACAATGTGCTGGCTCAAAGCTATATGCACCCCCAAAAAAACATGCTATTAAATCTAATCCATTCCTGAGGGTGTGAACACATTTTAAGTAGGCCTTTTTAATGAGGCTGCTTCAGTTAAGGTACAGCCCACCTCATTTGGTATGATCCTTAAACCTATTATAGAGTCATTTATAAGAGAAAAAAATTCAGACAGAGAAAGAAAAGGCCACAGAAGCAAGAAGCTGAAATCAATAATACCCACAAGAGAAGAGACTAACAGATACCACCATGTCTTGCCATGTGTCAGAGGAGCCAAGGATTGCCAGCAGCCGGTCTTTGGGAAGAAAGCATTGTCTTGATGATGCCTTGATTTGAACATTTTCTCAGGCTCAAAACAGTAAGCCAATAAATCCCCATTGTTTAAGCCAGTCCATTTCATGGTATTTGCTTTAAGCACCCAGGAAACTAAAATATGCAGTTTCCTGGAGAGAGGCTAACTTCTTGCTTCATCTCAGTTCCAAAATTCCTGCTGAATTCTTAGGCCACTGGGGTCCAGTGGAATGACCTGTGAGAAAGGAAATATCAGTGCCCAGAGGAGCAGTAGTGCTGGGTCACCATTAGACTTGCAGCTCTGGACACAGAGCTGAGCAGTGGGAAGAGGACAACAGTGTGGTCTCCTGGAAACCAACAGGTAGTCCAAGGCATCACAGAGATGGTAGAGAGATGACTGAGAAAAGGCTCTTTGATTTGGCTGTGCTAAGTCAGACTGCTCACCTTCATAGTTGTGTTTCTTTACAACAGAGTGCTTAGTAGGGAGTCCCTGGGCCCCTAGGAGGTCCCAGGATAGGCTTCAGGAATGTATGAGCTCCCTGAAATTATCCACAAAAATGTGATGTTTATAAGCCTAGGCATGTTTTCTGGGGGAGATGATCCATAGCTTTTCTCAAAGCTACTGGGAGCACAGTAGCTTAAGGGAATGGGAACCAAATTCCCGACGCTTAAGGAGTAGGTAACAAGGATCAGTTTCTACAAGGAATGTTGCTCCCAGTTCCCAGCCCCTCGGTGCAACCCAAACCACATGAGCTAGGGAAAGGGCAGGACCCCAATCCTGCCCAGAAGGGGTGCTAGGCAAAGACACTAGATGTCCAGCATTGTGATTTAGTGGAGATCTTACCAGAATGATGGTAAGAGTGGTGGCTTTCAATGTAATGCCCACACAGACTTCACTGTCAATCAGAAAGCCAATCGGTAGCATTTGGAGTTGTTAAAAGGGGCAGTGGCTCGGAAGGTTTAGGACCCTGTTGGAAATGTTTGCATTAGGGTCTTGATTTTAAACTAGTCCCCTGTTGCCAACGAGGGCTGTCACAGCACATAATTAACTTGGGCAAGCCTATCTAATCTCAACACCACAGGGACAGACTCACAGAGCCAACTTTGTGATTCTGCTCTTTTTTTTTTTAATTTTTAAAGCTTGGAGGAGTTTGCAGTTGAATTGGATGGTGGTGGTTTTTTTGTTGTTGTTCTTGTTTTTTACTTAACTTGTTCCTGAGAGATTTTGGGTGGTAGGAAGGGTGGCATCAGCCTCTGTCCTTGAGATGTATACCAGCTTGTGGGAGAGATGGCTGGACACTGAAGGAGCCACAGGACTGGTCAGTGGGAAAGGCCAGCAGTGTTGTGCTGAATTGTATCTGGAATCAGCTCCCCAAGGCTGTTCCTTCTAATCACAGTTCTCCTCACTTGCCAAGTACATTCTGGACTCTGTCTCCATTTGCTTTGTTGAGCCCACATGGATGGGCCTCCCCCATTCCCTATTTCAACTAGTCCTGTCCTCTCAAGGCTAGGGCTCATTCCATCTCTGCAAGGTTTTCCCCCAGCCTGCCCAGGCCTTGGGCAAGCTGTGGCTCTGTGGGGCAACTAAGAACTTTAGCTTTAGGCAGACATGTCTGAGTGCCAGCCCATTCTTAATCTACTTGAGCCTCAGTTTTCTGAACTGTGAGAAGAAGGGCATCCCTGCCCAACCCACAGAGTTTTTGGAGGATCAAATAAGATAAGGTGTGTGGGTACCTGAGCGTAGCATCATTGTTTTCTTTCCTTGGACCATTTTAGAAATGAGAATGGGTTTTAGTCAGTGTGGAATAACATTTTGGCCTGATTTACAGAACAAAATCCACATTGAATTATGTAGTGGATATCATAAAATTCAGCATATCTTCTCTGTTGGGAAGGATTTGATGTATTGTGGCACAGATTCAATTATTTGAATCTGATGAATAGCAGCAATTTTGTGGCCTTGTAAGCAGCTGTAGAGCTTTTCATTATTGATGGGCCTGTGTCCACAGGGACGTCTCCACAGACCCAGTAACTGAAGCTGGCAGAGGAGGTTTTCTCTCTCTCTCTCAACAGTGTGATTGCTGAGGAAACTTAAAATTTGCTTCAGAGGAGGTGAGGTGTTCCTAGGCTTAAAGGTGAGATTGTGGCATTTGATAAAAAGTCAGCCATTCGTTCAATTATTCTTGCCAGCTGAGAATTTGGAGCTGCAGGCTCTGTGTAGCTAGGAGCTCAGCATCTGAATCATGTGTGTAACAGCCTCCTTGGCTTCCCTGCAGCTCAGGGAGAAGCGACTGTGCCTCATTGGGCCCATCCTTGAGTCTCAATGACCCTCAGTTTCTCTGTCTGTAAAATGGGGCTCACAGTGGCAAGCTTGCCAGAATGATTGAGAGGGTTAGTGAGCTGATGCTTGTAAAGCACCCACAGTACATACCCAATAAATGTGAATTCTCTTTTTTGTTACCCATGGTGCCTGGCATTGTACCTTGCATTCGGTGGGTGCAAAGAATAGGTAATAAATGCTGATTATCTATACAGAGGATGAAAGGGAACAGAATCTTGGGAGATCCTGGCTGGCCAGCAGCCCAGAGTGTCAGAGGGTAGGCTGCAGGAGGGGGCACGCCTGGAGATAGGGCTGAGGCTGAAATGGGAATGGCCTGGGAGGGGTGGCTGATAAGAGGGTATAGACAGACTTCTGGATTGGGCCTTGGGCCAGGACTGCTCCCCTCACCCAGCCATGGTCCCTCCTCTTCTCTAGGGTAGAGGGAAGGGGCTTATGGGGCCAGCAGGGAAGGTTAGAGAGTAGAGCAAGCTGGAGCTGGGGGCTGGCAAATTAAACACAGAGGAATATTTTTCTCTTCTAGAGAAAGTGTGCTCCTTCAGTATTCTTAGTCTCCTTTTTGTTTTCCCATTTTTATTCAAGTCACAGATACTGAGAAACATTTCCCTGCTATAATGCCAGGGGCAGCAGGGAGGTAGTGGCCATGGAGAAGGAAGCCCCTAATAAAGGGGCAGCCACAGCTCTGCTGATCATTGCCATGAGGAAATGCAGGGCAGTATCACAGGATCTTTGAAGTTTTTAGAAAAAGCCAGGAATCCAGATTTAATGAGAAATCTCCCAATTGGCTCAGTTCTCACACTGCAGACCGAAGTGCACATGGCCTGCAGGCTGCAGTTGGTGGTCTCTGGGCTAGACCAGGCTCTCTGATGTCCTGCTTCCCCACAGCACATTGAGTCATTACCCAGAGGAGAGGAACTCTCAACAGGAGCACATTGAGTATGTTTAGACTCTTTTCTGACATGAGCCTGTTCCCTCCCTAGAGTCCACTTTCTTTATCAGCAAAATAAGGGCCAGGCAAGTCCTTGATCTTGAGGCTTACTCTTGTGGAGCTTGTGTAGGTAGCGAAGAAGCTTAGACTACCTACAGGCATGCCTAAGAGTTACTTCTGGAGGACCTCTTTTGTTGCTCACACGTGGCCTCAGTCTCTCTAGGCCCAACTCTGCAAGTAAAATTGTTGCCCTCCCCTCTATGTGGGACATGACATCCAGGCGTGAAAGTCTCCCTGGCAACGTGGGAGATGACTCCCAGGGATGAATCCAGACCCATCACCGTGGGATCAACAATTCCATCCTGACCAAAAGGGGGAAAAGAAGTATAACAAATGAAGTTATCAGTAGCCGAGAGAGTTCAAATAGAGTCAAGAGGCTACTCTGGAGGTTACTCCTCTGCAAGCTTCAAATAGACATTGCTACCTATCATAACCTGCCAAACCCCAACCAAAGCCATTCCAGCTAATCCTAAAGAGCACCTAGGGCAATATATAAGATTCTACAAAGATCCCATGCGCTAGGGTAACTTTCCAGAAACCTGCAACCTCCAAATGGGTCCCTGGAGTAGATAAGTCCTGAAACCAAGAGAGCCCAGCCTCTCCAGGACATCAGCTAGTTTCATCTCACTACCCTATATTATTGACAGACACTTCCAACATGAAAAAGTTAGAATGGCCATAGCCCAAATACCCCTAAAGAGTGGGACAGAAAGATCAAAGGTGATGGTGTAGTTAATACAGAGAAGGTAGGGTTTAATAAATGAATATGATTGCTGAATCATTAAATTGATATTTATTTTAGACTCCAGTATCTTAGAGCAACTAGAAGTAAAAACCTAAAATTGTGGGATTACAACCCATACCAAACTCTGAAATCTGTTCTACAACTAATTATTGTGCTGTGCTTTGAAATTTATTGCTTTTTATATATATTTTATTTTTCACAAAAAAGAAAAAAAAAACGTTGATTGTGATGTTAAAAAAAAAATTTATTCCTTCTAGCCTCGTATATTCTGGAGCAGCTAGAAGGAAAAATAGGAGATGATGGTATGGTAGCCTATGACAAACTCTGGAATCTGTCCTGTAACTGCTTGTTAAAGAGTACCTTGAAAACTATTGCTTTTTTCTTTCTTTGCTTTGTATATATGTTATATTATACAATTTTTAAAAAAGTAAAAGTAATAATAAAGGCCAGGGCTGGATCTGTAGTTTTAATCAGCAGAACCTCTTTTTAAACCAAATTTTACAAGGAACAAATTGTGATGTACAAACAGATAAAAAGCAGAGCTGTTCCTGTTGAAAGGAGACTCCCCCACGGTCTGCTCTGTCCTCCTCAGAGCACAGTTGACACAGCACGTAGTGACTGCCCGTCTGCCCCACCTGCTTGCTCATTGCTTTCTTGGCCCCTCCCTGGTCTTCTGCTGGCTGAAAGGGAAGAGGAGAATGGCAAGGTGGAAGGAGAGCAGGCTGCAGGAGGACCGCTCCATAGCTGTTGAGTACAAACACCGCTTACTGGGTGATTTCACGCATTTTTGCTTCCTTGCATCTGCCCTCCAAGGTTTATTCCATTTCACAAGTGACTAAACCAAGACACAGAAATGGGAAGTGAATTGCCCATAAGATCACCGCACTGGGAAGTGAATGAGACCTTAGAGCTGCTCCTTCCCGTGGGCCCCTTTATCCTTCATTAAGGTCTGCCTTGTTCCCCCAGGCAGTCCCACACCCGTGTGCATCCTGGATCCAGTAAGAATGGTTTTCGTCCCTTGTGTTTCTGTGACCTCCTACAGTTTGCAGTCTCTTCAGCTGTGATGTCATTTTGTCAGTGCCAAGCTTGATTGATCTAAGTAGGACTTTTCTTTTATCACTGTGCAGGAGGCAGAACCATCTGAGCCCAGAAGTGCTGAGGTGACAAGGAAGCCCAAGGCTACTGCTCCTTCCATGAACAAGAGGCCTAAGAAGGAGACCAAGAAGAAGCGGTAGAAGAGGAGGCCTGCAGATACAGCCCTCCTGGGAATCAACATCCTGTTCCCTCTCTCTGTCCCAGGCTGAGGGTCTAAAGGGGCCCTCTGACCACAGAGATCTGAACAGTTATGACAGGCCCCAGCTACACAGACCATCACTTCCTCTTCTTTCTGCTTTAGAGAGCATGAACACCATAGGAGCAAGGACTGGGTTGGGTTCTGCAGTTGGGTCAGCTCACAGAGTTACACTTTCTTACTTAATCGTGACCAGCCTTTAGTCATGCACCTTTGTGGATTTACGCTGCATTTTGGAATGCTGACAAGCACCGTCCTCTCCAAATATCTGGGCACCACCAGTGCTCCTGCTAATCAGTTAGCCTTGTCTTTACCTGTGCAGTTGAGCCAGGCCTCACCTGTTTGCTTAGGTCAAGACGCTGTGGCTGCTGCGAGGTCACTGAGCCCAGTTGCTGCCACAGTCAGATCTGCCTGGCATGAACCTAGAGGACCTGGGTCAGGGCAACGCCCAGTTCTCCTCCATCAGGTAGAAGGGATTTGTCATGTTTCTTGGGCATAAACTTTCTGATCCTCTGAAAAGGGGGGCTTGTCAATCTCAGACCAACCTTTTTCAGCCATTATTCCACACTGAACCTGTGTCATTTGGGGAAGTAAAAGTTAATAAACTGTACTAATGCTGAACCTGTCTGGGTGGTGTCTGCCACTGGGGAGAGGGAAGCCTCGGTTCCTGCCTAGAGATGTGGCAAGTGCTCAGCCACAGAGAAGTGGGGCTATGGGGGTAAGGCTGGGCAGAGGAGGGTAGGTTTGGCTAGAGTGGCTCAACTGGCCAAGCCATTCTGAGACAAGTTTTCAGAAGGGCTCTAGCCAGCAGCTTTGCGTGGCCCTTAGTCACTGGAAACACTTGTGAATATCCTTGTGTGCATTTCCATTGGCTTGAGAAGAACCAAGCGCAAAACTGTAGCAGTCCTCACATGGTTGGGGTGGATCACCCTGGTCCAGTCATGTGCCCTGAATCAGCTGCCAAGGAAAAGCCCCAGCCTGTGGTAACTCATATTGGCCCAGCTCATTAACATTTTGCCAAACACTTGCCCAAACATTGTTAGAATTGATGAGGAGGAGCTTAGGGATGAGGTGGGAAACTTAAGTCCAGACTGCTTCAGAGTATCAAAACTGAAACTTGGACCCAAGTTCACGTCCCTTTCCTTGGTATTTAACAAATATTTGGTGAGTGTCAATAGGCGTGGTGATGTGGGCTCCCTGCCATGCTATTGGGACTTGGAAAGATCTCCCAGCACTGTTAAGTTTCAGGAGAGGAAGTCTGGGGACTGGAGCATCTATATAACAAAGTGCCTGTCTTGGCCAGACAAAGCATGAGAAGGGGCTTCTGCAAACATTTACTGAATCTCTTAGCTGCTGAGCACCATGCGAAGTACTTGGGGATACCGAAGGAAGGAACCTTCCCAGAAACCTAAAGTACACCTGGCCTAATGGGAGACTCCGACATGTAAACAGGCTTGGTGTGAGATTTCCTCAATGAGCTGGGCAGAGGGGCATCCTCTCAGTCTAGGCCAGCATACCTGGCAGAAGGGAGGTGACTGAACTGAGTCTTAAAGGGAAATTACACTAAGAGGGTAGGGGCCAGACCTCTAGAGCTAGGACACTAACCTCCAGCGGCAGACAGCCTCAAACTCACAACAGTGCCACCTAGGTAGTCCCACCTCCCTTTAAAATTGTCTCATCAAAGACTGTCAGAGAACAGCACTAGGAAATCAAGAGCGATATTTGCTGCTCCACCAAGCCATCATTCCATACTTAGCTGTAGGTAGAATTTGCAGGACTTGGCTCTTTTGGCTTTCAGGACCCCACCCTGGCTTGATTTTCCTCCTACATCATTGTTTCCTCCTCATCAGAAGACCCCAGATCTCAGTCTTTGGTTCTCTTGCCTCTACATGCATTCCCTTGGAGAGCTCATCCAGACTTATGACCTTAAATACTACTTATATGCTGATGCCTCCCAAATGGATCCCCCCAGATTCCTCTCTCCTGAACTCCAGACTCCTATATTCAACTGCCTACTCACTGTCTCCACTTGGATAGCCAACAGGCACCTCAAACCAAATTCCCAACCTCCTCATTACCCACCCCAAGTCTGTTCTCGTGATCTTCCCCCATCTTAAAGAGCCTCCTAATTCTTCCAGAGGCTTCAGCCAAAAGCCCTGAAGTCATCCTTGACTTGCCTCTTTCTCTCACACCCTACATATGATCCTTAAGTAGCAACTTGCTATGCAACCTTCAACATTCAGAATGAGACCCCTTCTCATTACTTCCCTCTCTGCTAGCATGGTCCAGCCACTGCCACTGCGCCTGGATATTCTAGCAGCCTCCTCAAAGGTTTTCTGCTTCTACCCCTGCCTTACTAAATCTGTTCCCAGCAGCCAGAGGGATCCTGTTTAAACCCGTGACATTATGTTTCATACTTGCTCCCATCTCTCAGGTAAAGCCCGAAGTCCTCACTGGAACCGATAATACCCTGCGAGAGCCACTCCACCTCCTCCACCTCTTCAATCTCATTTTCCTCTGTTCTCCCCCCGCTGCCTTCCTGCAGTGGTGTCCATCTTCCTCGAGCATACCAGGCCTGCCTAAAAGTTTTTGAACTTACTGATCCTACTTCCTCTAGACACTTTGCCTTATGTGTCCCCCAAAGATATTATAATCCCAGGAACCTGTGAACATGTTACATTGTATGGTAAAAGGGATTTTGCAGATGTGATTGAGAACCTTAAATCCAGATTGTCCTGGATTATCCAGGTGGGCCAATGTCATCATAGGGGCCCTTAGAAAGAGGGAGGCAGGTGGCTCTGACAGGAGTCAGAGGAGATGTGATAAGGAAAGCAGAAGTCGGAATGAGGTGAGACCATGGCCCAAGGAATGTAGGCGGCCTCTGAAAGCTGGAAAAGACATGGGAATGGGTTCTCTGCTAAAGCTTCTAGAGGGAGCAAGCCTTGCGGACACTGATGATAACCCGGCGAGACTCATTTCGAACTCCTGACCTCCAGAATTGCAAGATGATAAATTTGTGATAATTTGTTACAGCAGCACAGGAATTTGCTAGGACAGAGACAGGAAACTAGTACACCTGACTACCCTCAGGTCATTCTTCAAGGAGGCCTCCTTTGGCCACCCAATGTAGAATTTTAAATCTTCCCCAACACTTTCTATCCTTCATCCTTTTTTTTTTTTTTTCTCCTTGGTACCTACCACCGTCTAACATGCCATATATTTTACTTACTTTATCAATTGTCTTCTATCCCAACTAGAATGTGAACTCTATGAAGAAAGGGATTTTTGTTATTGTTTGCAAATGAATTCCCATGGCCTGGAAGACTGCCTCGGCACACAGTAGGTGCTCCAGTTATATTTGTGGCATGAAGTAGCAGGGGAAGGTGTCCTGCCCTAACAATACAGCTTAGTGAATAAACATTACCCGTGCTTGGGCAGGTCACATACAGGATTTCATTCAGTCCCCTTAGCCACTCCATGAAGTTGGGAATGCTGTTATCCCATTTGGCAGATGAGGACCTGGGAGCCACCTGGAACTGAGCCCGGGCAGCCAGACCGCAGAGCCTACCTTATGAGTCACTAACTATTTCTTTCAATTCTTCCTAGACTTCTCCAGGGGACTTCTGTGGGGAAAAAAGACCAGGCCCAGGTGCTGGAGGCTTCAGGAAACAAAGGGCTAAAGCACTAATGGTAAAACTATGCTCATCGATGAGGAAGAGATTCAGAAGGCAGCTTCATGAATGAGAATTTGCAGCCAGACAGTCACATGGTGAATGGGGATCTTGAGATGCAGCTGTACGGCATTAGGCAAGAGAGTTGACATCTCTTAAGTTTCAGGGAATATCAAATAGAGATCACAGAACAACTTTTAGGACTGTTGTAAAGATTAGACGTACCATGTGTCTATAAAGTACCTGGAGCATAGTAGGTAGCTTATAAACAGTGGCAGTGATAATGATTATTCATTCAGGGACAAATTTATCATTAAAAAGCCCTGACCTCAAGTCAGCCATGGTCTTGGCTTCCTCTGAATATGAGCTATTCCCTTGTGCACCTCCTCCCCTGAGTCCCATACAACCAAAGCTGAGTGAGAGGTCCTCAGGCTCAGCCCTTGCTCGTTTTTGTATTTACAGAGGTCTTTATCTTTCTAGTAGGTTTTGCTATCAGGTTTCCTCTTCCTTACTTATTCAGCAGATGGAAGTAAAGGGGAGCAGAGCTACCTGGAAAAAAAAAATCTAAATGAACTTGTGAAAAGAGTTCATCATCAGTCATCAGGGAAATACAAATTAAACCATAATGAGCTCCCACGACATTCCATCAGAATGGTTAAAATGAAAAAGACCGACACCACCAAATATTGGAGAGGCCATGGAGCAACTGGAACTCATACACTGCCAGTAGACGTGTAAAATGGTACAATCACTTTAGGAAACTGGGAGTTTCTTAAAAAATTCAACATACATCTTTCCTATTATCCAGGATTTTACTCCCGGGTACTGATCCAAGAGAAATAAAAGTATTTGTTCACAAAACATCTTTTACTAAATTTTAGCTAGATGGTACATAGTATTCTTATTCATAATAGCCAAAAGCTGGAAGCAGGCCAAACTAGAGTTTATACAGTGAAACTTTATACCATAAAGGAATGATCCACTGAGGCATACAACAATATGAGTGTATCTCAAAACTATTATGTTGAGTGAAAGAAGCCAAACACAAAGAAATACATACTGCCTGGTTCTCATTCATATGAAATTCTAAACTAAACAAAACTCACCTGTAGTGATAAAAATCAGATCCGTAGAACTTCCGGGTCAAGACGGCGGCTTAACAACATGCGCGTTTTAGTTTGTCCTCCAGAACAACCACTAAATAACCAGAAACAGTACAGAACAGCTCCTGGGGCCACGTCAGTGACCAGACACACAGCGTACCCCAGTCTGGACCAGCTGGACTGGCTGTGAGCACCCCCAGAACCATGAGTTCCCAAAGCTACAGCAGCCAGCTCCCCTCCCCCACAGGCCGCTTCCCACAGGGGAAAGGAAAGGACTTTACCAGCAGCAGGGACTGAGCACAATCAAACGCCAATTGTGGAACTAATTAACAGATTCTGACTACTAAAATTAGGCCCCCAGCTTAGGTGAACCTGATCAAAGCGGAAGTTGCTCATTTTTGCCCTGGCACCAAGGGGGCAGGACTGACAGAAAAAGGGGAAAAAAAAAAGAAGGAAACAGAGGGTTTTGTGACTGTGTATCTACAAAGGCTTGGCTGCCTCTGGATACAGCGGCAGGACTTTTCAGGCTGCAACTGCCCCAGGCATAGGAAGAGGTGAGCTCTTTTGGGGGCTTGTCTGGAGCCTGTGCATTCCCCAGGGGAGGGGTGAAGCCCAACTCAGGTGGAATCCCTCCCTCAAGGAATTCAGACACCAGGGCTTGGTCATTTGAAGCCATTAAAACCAGCCTACAACCTCTCCTCTGTCTACACCACACCCCCAGCCAAAGTTAAAGGTACCGCATCATCTTATGCTGGTGGGACCTGCAGTCAGACAAGTGCCACACACAGGGCAGGATAAGAAAAACAAATTCATCCAGCAAGAAAACCCTAGATAAAAGAAGTGAAAGCAATCTCCAGAATAAACTAATTAAGGTAATTAAATGCCTAGACGCCAGCAAAAAATAATAAATCACACTAGGAAAATTGAAGATATGGCCCAGTCAAAGGAACAAATCAACAATTCAAATGACATACAGGAGCTGAAACAATTAATTCAGAATGTACGAACAGACATGGAAAACCTCATCAAAAACCAAATCAATGAATTGAGGGAGGATATAAAGAAGGCAAGGAAAGAACAAAAAGAAGAAACTGAAAGTCTGAAA
>PVIY010036161.1:0-25683 GCA_004026745.1 Myrmecophaga tridactyla
TTAAAAAAAATTATATTTAAATTAATAACTTTCCTAGTACAACAGAATAGCTTCAATATTCTCATTGTATTAATAAAGTTAATTATCAACACACAGATAGAATATTATACCTAATTTTACTCTTTGTTAACTGCTTTTGGAGCATCAAAATAAAATGAGGGCTTATTCTTAACTTTGAAAATATTTTGTGCCTTTACCCATATAAGCAGGTAAAACATTCAAAAACACATATGTTTATTACTTCACTCTCCTCTCTCATGGCATGCTGAAATTGATTTTCACTTTCTCTCTCTTATGAAAATCAAGATTATGGAACCAGCTTCTCAAACCATGAGAACACTTTTTCATCTGCCCCTAAACAGTGATAATGCTATTTTTCCATGAAAGGAATCTAAATTGTCAGAAAACAATCCTTGTGGTCTGGTTGCTTCTCAACCATGTACCAAAATGTCTTCCACGCTCAAAATGATGCTTAAAGGTGCAAACAACAATGGAAGGAGCTACAGGAATTGGAAGAAAAGAGTAAAATACAATAGGGCTTATTGTCAACTTGCAAATAACATGACAAGCCCTAAAAACAAAGGGTTAAGAAAATAAAATTTATTATTATATTTGCATTTAGGAGAAGAAAGAATAGATCAGAAAGAAATGTAAGAGATGTGGATGGAAAAAATTAAAATGTAATACAAATATTTATTACATAGGTGAATTTGCATAGCATTTTATATGAAGGCAAAATAACTTCTTAAATTATCAACATTTGAGGTTTGGTTAAATAAATGACTTCATATGATAAAATATTATGCAATCATTAAATATCATGTTTACCCATACAACTTGGTGGCATAGAAAGCGTTTGTGATAAAATGTTAAATAAAATACTAATGTACAAATACAAAAGTGTTTGTAAAATACTGTCACTGTAAACTCGCACACACACACACACCCCCCAGAGATGAATAGAGTGCAAATACAAGAAAACCTAAAGGTTTATATCTGAGTAGAAGGATTATGGATGATTTTAATTTTCTCTTTTATATGCTTTGAATATTTTAAGTGCACTGCAATAAAATATTTTCATTTAAGAAGTAGTATTTTAAAATTTAAAGTACATAAAATTTAGTATATTTTATAAATACATATACATATAAATATCTTAAATTCATGAAAGTATAGTTTTAGAACAGAAAAATCTGTCAGTAAATAAAAAATTGAAATGCTATTCTTGCAAGAGTTTCACAGCTTAATTCATTCACTAGTTTTATTTTATAGGACTTGCCACCTGCATGCATATCCATATATATGAATATGCATACACCCACTGTATTAACCTTAAACTGTTAAAATTCTACATGCAAATACTAAATAGTAAGGAATAGTCAAAGGGGGGAGAAAGGCATATATCATTTCAATATTTGAGTTCAGTAAAAAAAAAAAAAAAAAAAAAAAAAAACAGAAGTAGATCAAGAATGCATGTGCTTCTCCAAAAAATTCTTCAGAAAACTATACTCAAACTGAGAAAAATATTCAGGATGAGTGCATGTTATATTTATAGTTCTGAGGAATAAATATGGAACATACTACGTATCGGGAATAGATACTAATCTTTAAGTGATCTTAGCTGAAAATCTGCCACTTTGTCTCTTCTGGCAACCAGAAGCATAGATTATTTCTGACAGAGAAGAGTAAATGCTCCTCTTTACTGGAAGTCTTTTATTGAAAATGCACGTTATGTTTAATTCAATTCAACTGGTCAATTTTTATTGAGCATACTCTGTATTTAGCATTGTGGTAAGACATACACAGATAGAAGAGAAACTATTCCAAAATCTGTGCTGTGGTGCCAAAATGTAAAATAGAGAGCTTTAGAGCTCTGGGAGTCAGAGGAGGCCAGTACTATTGTGACCTGGAACAGCTGGACAAATTTTTGAGGCCTAGGAGTGTGTTTGTGCCGCGTCCGGCTCTTGAAGCCGAGTCGGGAGAGGGGCGTCGAGGTTAAGAAATCAGCACTCAGGAGACAAGTATGGTTCCATCACTCAGGCCTCCCTGCTTTTTTGGGAGTGAGTTTTTATTGATCTTTCCTCCTTCTCTTCCTAGGCTTTCTTGCCCCCTTTTTATCCCCAGAGCTTCCCTTATCCAATGGATCACAGCACTCAGGTCACAATCTAATGGGTCATTACCGCTTCCTTTGTCTACTTTTGCATGCAACATTCCAGGAAGTATCAGTCCCTCAAGGTGGAGGGTAAACCACGATTGCAAATTAACTGGGACATCTGTTAGCTGCTTGCTTGACTGGACTTGTAAAAGAGCTTGTAGAAGAGCTTGCTCAATATTAACCTCATAAATGCCTGCAACTTCTCACTAACGAGGGGGAGCAAGAAAAGCTCTATTCTCAGGCACAGATGTCCCTCTTGCCAGGAGGCAACAGTTTGTCTTATTTATCATCATCTATCCAGTCCCTAGGATAGTGCACAGAATCCAGTCGCTGCTCAGTATGTAATTTCATGACTAAAGGTCAGTGTGTTAATGAGGCCTTGAATAAAGAATACCTTACTTCTGAAAATGTGAAATTATTCTGAAATATGTGCTAGTCATTAGAAATAGGCATTAGATATAATTTAGATTTTTTCAGCTCTAAAAAATGTTATTAGTTTAAAACTCATCATCCAAATAATGATATGGATTTGTTAATCTTAGAGGTCTTGTTTCATTTTCTTTTTGAATAAAATTGAATGAATGAGTTGAACAATGCAAAGGCCAAGGCACTGTTTACTTGACTTAATGTGGCTTTGAAATCTTATTTGACCTCAGAAATTTTCTCCCCTCTTAGACTGGATAGGTCTAAGAGGGGACTTTTATTCCTAAATTAAGAAGACTTTTATTCTTAAATTATGTTTCCTTCATCCTCAGTTGTATTTTATTGGATTAGGAATTTATATATTTGGTTCTCTGTCTTCTGTTCTTATTCTGTTTTCACTACTGTCCATGTCAGGCAGCTATTAGAGTACTACAACTTGACCCTAAATAAAAGAAACCTGGTATATTTTTATATTTATAAAAGCTCTTAGGCTTATATGAGGAGATTGAGTAGTGTATTTCTTGTATTTTTAAAAAAGAACCTTGGTTTGTGAACAGTCTTCTTTACAGAAATCCATCTTAATTATTAGTCCAATACAACAAAATTGTACCCAACACAATTCACAATTAAAGTTCCAAGAGATCATCTATCATGCCGGGCACACGAAAAGTATTCAATGCATATTTTTTTAAATAAATGAATGAAAAATATGTTTCGCTTTTCATCATCTGACAAATAATTTGCTAAGTACTTAACAATTAGTACCTTATTTATTTCTCATAATCATAATGGGTATCGATATCCCCATTTTAAAGATGGGGAAAATGAGACTTAAAGATGGAGATTTTTCCATACCTACAGAAGTGAAAGTGAGCAGGCTCCAAACCCAAGTCAGCCAAATTTCAAAGTGCATTCTCTTAAGAACCATGCAATAGCTTCCCTTATACACCAAGGATAATAAAACATAACAAACACAATTAATGTGTAATATAAAGCATTCATTTCTGAGGGCTTCTTATGAAACTGAAAACATTCCTAAATCTTCAGCAAACTAAATCTCACATAAAATAGTCAATCACCCTAATTCCTCCTGAATCAGAAATATATTTCACCAATAGAAAGAAAATGAGAAAATTTTCCTGCGTGTTTCCCAAAACCTCTAGCATGCTATATGCACATAGTAAATACTTATGAAATACTTTCTAAATATGTGTTTAATCAGTAAGTACGTCTCCTTTCTAAGAATTTCATTCTTGGGGTTATCATTTGCCATAAATCAGAAACTAAAATTATTATGCTTGAAACATTTTGTTTGAGGATAAAAAATTAAGAATTAAAGATAAAATCTCAAATATTTCTTACATTGAGACAATCTTCTTAAACTATCTGATAATAATAATTTTTCAAAAGCCATTAAGATGTCTACTAAAATACAGATTTCCAACTTCTCTCTTGAATGAAAATTCAGTAAATCTGGTATGGATCCTAGAACTCTAAAATATTTTTTAAAATGCCTAGAATATTCTAAAACATTGCCCCAAGATACACTAATTCTATGGAAAAAAATAAATGATTTCAATAAAGAACCAAGTTTAAAGGCATAAAATTGAAGCAGAGGGAGAAATACAGGAATATTAAAGGTTACAATGACTAAAAGAAAAACATAAATTCTTAGCATGTACTTAAGCTTTGAATAAATTGCATAAAGTAATTAGAACATTAAATTAAAGAAAGCATAAAGAAGTAAACATCAATAAATATATTTCTTAATCTTGGTGTTGAGAGACCTTGGAATGGCTTCTATGATGGTTGATTTATCTAGTTACCAGAGTCAATAGACTTGATCAATGATGCTTTATTTTCAATTTAACATTGGTGTTTCAACTTTCATCTTTTTTTTTCTAGTGTCTGTTGAGTCTCGAATTTGACTTTACCTTATTTACGAACTAATTAGTTAACCTATTACCATTTCATGACTGCCGTCAGAAGACATGAGACTCCTGGGACAGAAACAAATCGCTTTATTACTTGTGGCAAAACAAGCATCAGGAACATCAGTGTATGTGTCAGTTCCCCTTGCCCTCCAAGTCCCACAGGGGACGTGCTTTATGCCCAAGCAGATGCCTGCACATGTACCTGTGTTACCACAGTAGAGCCCGAGCTTCAGGAATCTGCCATTTTATTGCAAGCACTTAGTGAACCTGCTCTTTGTACAGGAGGTGGATGTTGCCTCCTCCTTCACGGATGCTTAAAGCAAACACAACTCTGATAGAAAGAATGGTCAGGATCTTGCTTTCTCAACATACCCAATAAGACAAGTAGGAACATAAGAGACCCATGGAGGACAATGTCTCCCAAAAGTGTTTACCAGTTTCTACACTAATGCCATATGTACATATACCTCCTTTAGATTCATACCATGAAGCATGTATAATACACATACACACTGAATCCTATGTCTTACTATTTCCATATTCCACATCTTTTTACTATCTTGCTATTTGATTGAGTTAAGAATCTGAGACACTTTTTCAAACTCACACATATATAGAGTTCATATACAAACACAGCCATGTCTGTGGACACTAGAATCCGAATTGATCCTTGTGTCTTGTTTTGCTCCCCAGGATAACACATCAGTTTTGTTTGTTTTTTTGTGGGGGGAGTGGGTGCCTGGTGTGGCAATTGAACTCAGGTCTCCTGCATGAAAGGCGGCATTCTAACCTCTGAACTACCTGTGCACCCCCATTTTTTTTTAGTTTTACTTAATAATAAAGAAAACAAAAGCAATGATAGATTATTCTTTAGGTTTCAATTGTTATTAACCAAAGTTTGAAAAATAAAAGTCCATTGCAGGGATACCACCCTTTTGAAAATGTAAATAGGCAATCCATGTAAAAATGTATGCTGACTGAATGAAATAGCCAATCAATATGTTATTATTTGAGTGACAAGTAAGTAAGTGAAGAAAACATTGTACTAGAGAATAAAGTAAATGCAGAAAAATATTATTGTGATATGTATTAACAACACTGAAAATGGAAGAAATAGGAAAATGAAAAAAATGATGACATATAGACTGGTGAATGCTTTAAAGATAAAACCATATTATATGCATAAAACATTTTGATGAATTGTAAATATCTCGTTATGCATAGGGTATCATTATGATTGCTATTACTGAGCAGCAAGAGACACAACCTACCTGAGAGATGGGTAGAGAAAAGGGAACCATTGTGACTTTTACTCATCAAGTACATGGCATAGCATTTTGGAGGTGGTTTGCCAAGATCGTGGTCGCAAAATATTGGCATACTACTGTGATAAAGAAAAGAAAAGAGTCGTCAATACTACCAAAAATACTAATAGTGGATTTTCCAATACTTTATTATAATTTTCCTCCTTTTCCTAAATCTAGACATCATTCGACATATCATTCACATTCAATCCACCTTTGATAATCTTATCTTGCCTTCCTTTTGCAAAATGCCATTTTTCCATAAAAGTATTTAGTGAGCAATCATAAATCTTTCATTATAGGAATTCTCACTAATGAGTGGAAGAGAATTATAAATTCTATATTTTTAAATGTGATTTTATTAAGATATGTTCACATACCATATATTTGTCCAAAGTGTACAATCAGTGGTTTATAGTATCATTATATAGTTGTGCATTCATCACCACAATCAATTTTTGAACATTTTCATTACTCCAAAAGTAAAATTATAAAGAACACCCAGAACACATACACCCCTTGTCCTTACCATTAATTATTTATTTTTTGTCTTCATTTTCTTACTCATCTGCCCAAACACTAGATAAAAGGAGTGTCAGTCACAAGAGTTTCAAATAGAGTTGAGATGTCATTCTGGAAGTTATTTTTATGCATTATATAGAAATCCTTTTAGAGTTTTTAGTGTATTAGAATAGCTGGAAGAAATACCTGAAACTGTTGAACTGTAATCCAGTAGCCTTGATTCTTGAAGATGATTATATAACTATATAGCTTTTACGGTATGACCATGGGATTATAAATTCTATATTTTTTGGTTAGTCCTGAATAAGAAAATTTTGGATGAGATGAAAGACCTCATACTCTAGTTAACACTTGTTAGTGACTAAATCTTGACAAAGTTGCAGTGGGAAGAAAATGATTTTAAATCTGAAGAATGGATCTCATAATACATAATGTACATATATGTTAAGATAAGGATAACAGCATATTGGAAACTCTCAATGAATACTCAACAACATTAAAAATATTTATTTTGTGTAATTGGTCTTGCTCTATTCTAGGGAACAACAGAAATATTTCCACATTAATATGCCTACATTTATAGTATTGATGACCTAACAGAATATTATAAATGATAAACTTTCTTTACTGTATTTGTTTGCCTGCCTCATAAGATTATTATGGATTGAAATAATAAAATGATGTATATATTATGGATTAAAATAATAAAACAGGGCGGCTGCCGTGGCTCAGCAGGCAGAGCTCTGACTTGCCGTGCTGGAGGTCTGGAGTTCGATCCCTGGTGCCTCCTGCCCATATGCAAATTTAAAAATAAAAAAATAAAAAATAATAATAATAAAACAATATATATATTGTTTGCACAGTTCCTGGTGCATAGGAGCTGCTTAATAATTGTTTCTTTATTTGCATAAATAGCAGAAGAGAGAATGCAAAACAAATTACATGTATAAAAGCTAAATTGAGTTTCATAAATTTCCATAAAATATTCCAGTTTGGTTTAATTATATTCTATCTTTCAGCCATAAGAAAATGGTATCTAGAAGTTTACTTTAAAATAAGGATGGAATGTAATAGCCAAGTATCTTCTTCAACAACTTCTGTTTCCCTTCAGAAATCAGCCTTGGGTAGCTGTAAAATTAATTTCAAACATTGCATTCATAGGGCTGTTAGTTTGGCCTGTATTATTTTCAATGCTGACTTCACAAATGTTCAACAATTTTCTCTTTAAAGCAAAAAGCAGATCTGTAGAGATTGCTGATTTCTATAGTGTAAATATTCCAACCATGGACAATTTCAAGCAAAAATAGGACATTGTTGAAGGTGGAATTTGGAAGAGATGTGTACAGCTGGCTCTTATGATAAAGCCTAGATAGCTGGTTCTAGGATATTATTGATTTTTTTATCTAGAGGAAATCAGAAACATTACCTGTAGATGTAAATATGCAAATTTATATTATATCAAGCCAAATCTGCTCTCTGTAGTGCATATATTGTTAGGCACAAATTCCTCTTGATAATTTATTCACTGTTTATCATTATCTTTAATAAACTCTCATTCTCTCCATTCCACCTATAAAAATATTTTTCTTTTTGTCACAGAAAGTTCATAGGCTTGAACTCATATACTAGAATCTAAGACATATTAGAACATAACAAATGAAAGATAATACCAAGGAGGTGTGCATATATAAATTCTAATAAGTATAGCGAGAAATATGTGGGAAGAGCTCTGAGTCCGAATATCTTTGGGAAATGGCTCTAAAAACTCATTATTTTCCTTAATGTTTTAATATTAAACACTGCTATGAAAAAAAAGTATAAATGCAGAACTAATTTT
Organism: Myrmecophaga tridactyla; assembly: GCA_004026745.1. Classification (NCBI taxonomy): domain Eukaryota; kingdom Metazoa; phylum Chordata; class Mammalia; order Pilosa; family Myrmecophagidae; genus Myrmecophaga; species Myrmecophaga tridactyla. The sequence continues at coordinate 8,176 of PVIY010036161.1, forward strand.
TCCTAAGGGGTATCATCAAGCATGTGGGCTCTTTTCAAGAAATAATTAGATTATTTTATGAAAATTGAGTAGGAAAGTCATATTTCTGCCTACAGTCAGTGTTTTGCTAATGCCCATGTAGTACAAACAATTATATTTAGCTCAAGAGATTTTAGGACAATAGACAATAATTAAGATTTGGCGTTTGGAGGTAGTGAAGCCAGAAAATCAGTAATTTGCCAGTTTCTTTGGAATTCACTTTATAACTCCAAGTTTATTTAATTTTAAGTATTCTAGTGCACTTGAATTGACAGGCAAGAAAGCTAGCAATCTATAAGGCAGGGTCCCTCTGGATATAATCCCAGGGCACATACTGTATTCCAATTATCTCTTGCTGTTGAAATGTCTTTTTGCTTTGCCTCAGATGACAGCTATAAATGAAAGACAATTAAATATTTTAAGGAAAAAGCGTGGAGGCTGACATTTGATTTAAAATCATTGAGAATTAATAAAACTTACTTTGCAATAATATGGCCCCTTTGCAGACTAGCAAATTAACCAATAGCAAGTCCTCAATGTAATTTGGTGATTAAATTTCATTGAATCTATGGGGGAAATACTTATAGGCATTCAGATATTATAATCGCTATCTCACAGTAGTTTATAACTACAATTTTAAAGAAAATAATATAAAGATGACATTATTTATAAAAACCCTATGATGTCTATTCCCAGTTTTATCCAGACCCACATCCCCCAATGTTTTGGGCATTAGAGAATGTCTATGGATTTGATTATTTTTAAAGAACTGAGCAAGAATAATGCTATCACTAATTCACTAATTTTCATCATCAAAAGGAGGTAAATGTTTTGTGGCATCTAAAGCTTTGCAAGAGTGGGTGGTGCTAGACTCTGGGGTTTGTGAAGTTGTACACAAGTCACGACTTGAGACTCATAAACCCTATCTATACATATTTATGGTAATAATTCCTGGACCCCCAAATCGGGCTCAACTTTACATTCACATCTCTTTCATTTTATTTGATCAATCAAGCTTGAGTCAATAAATCTTTATTCAACATAAATTATAGTCTACTGATCTCCTACTTGATAATAAAAATGATATAAAAATAATAAAAATGTTATAAAAATAATAAAAATGATTCAAATGATAATTTTGGAATTAAAGTATAATTTCCCAAATATTATATTTCCCATAGCCATCATGTTAAGTGAGCATTGATAATTAAGACTTAAGTAGTATACCAGGATTCATGGAACAGTTAAGGCACTATCTGCAGATGATAATTCAAATCCAGCATATTGGATTGGCATTGATATAATACGGAAAATGTATTTCTGATGGCTGAACTTTCACTTTGAATAAAAGTGCAATTTCCAAAATATTATATTTCCCACTATTATTGTAATTGTTCAAAAGAAAATTGAGCAATTTGACATGCTCAGAAAGTTTGAATTATGCAAGATCACCCCATGACCTTTCAGAATATGACATTAAGAAAAGATAATGACTGTATATAAGAATATAAAGTAAAATTTTCAGCTTGGTTTTTGATAGGTAAATAAAAATTAATTGCATAGCAAACAGCAAGCTTTTTTTTCAAGGAACAGGATTTATCTAAGTTTACCTTGTGGAAAACCTCAACCCAATATATTTTAACGATGCTTCATAACTAATATACAAGGAAAGAAATGAAATCAGAGCTCCATGTAGAACAAATTTGCCTCATTTTCTCACCTATCTCATTAGCTTTTTTCTCCTTCCTCTGTGATTCTTAAGAGAATAATAAAAATGCTATTCTCTAATTACGGAAGGATTTTTAAATTTGCTTTGAAATATGTGAACTGCTGACATTTTCTGTTTACATTTAAAAAACAACTGTGTCAATTACTAAAGCTTTGAGTAAGCTCCTTGGTGAGCAAAATACAACAGAACAAAGCCAACCAAGTTTAAAAAAAACATAGCCCTGGTTTCCTGGTAATAGCTTAATTATATTTGTTAATGAAAAATACTGTTTTTAAGGCTGTTACTCATTTTATAGTTTCAGCTTAATTCTCAAATGGTCTGGGGGAACTTCAGGATTTTCAGGGCAGTTCTCTAGGAGAGAATCGTATATATTCACATATTTGAGATGGATAAAGCAGAAGATTCACAGCTAAGGTGTATTTAGTGCATTTTAAAATGCTTCAGGAGACCTGAAACAGGACAGAAGTTGACAGAAAAAGACGTGATCATCATTTCAACCCAGATTTTACTTTTAGTCCAAAGAAAAATTAGAGACCTCATTTTCTAACCATAGATGGGACAAAAAAGGTAAGACATCATCGTTATGGATGTAGCCCTGAAAGATATTACTCTGGTACACTTTTCAATTGGAACTCTATAGGACTTCAGACAAATTTTCTGAAATAATTTTTCACAAAAGCTCTGCAGTTACCTGGAAGATTCATGCAGGAAGCATGCTGCGAATTCTATTATAGATGCTCTTCTTAGTACCAAGACCCTTGGAACTTTCTGACATAGAGACAACAAAGTTGACATGAAACAAGGGGCTAAAACATTTATGCCATTCAAGGAAATGGCAGCTAAGAAAGTTCAAAGCCTTTGGGAGCTGTTACTTTCCAGGATGAAAGCAACTATTTATGACCAAGGTGATCAGGAAAGTCACAAACAGGAATTTCCCCCTAACAATTGTTGCCAAAATAATGCACCTTGGGAGCCAGGACAGAAAGGATGACAACCTGGGGCACATACTCTTTCCTGAGAGGTTTCTTCTGGATATTGCACTCACATGAAGGGGGGGGAAACCAGTTTAATTGGTCCATTTGTTGCGTAGAGGGAAGATGCGCTCCAAGATAACAAAAGTAATACATTTAGAGCTCAGAAGGAGAAAAACCTTGGCATTGACGGATTTTAGCTCTGCATAATGAAATTAAATATTGAAAATTAGAAAATTTCTGTCATTCATGCTATTAAAGGTCAGGTGCTCTGACCTTTCTCTCATCATTCCTGAGAGAAAGAGAATGTGAATTGCCTAGAGGAAAGTAGGTGAAATTGCAGGTTAGAAAATGGAAATGAAGTCTTAAGCCATCTCCGGTGACTTTGAATTGTAACTTGGTCATTATGGGGCAGAAGTTGTGGTGTGAAGAACAAAAATGTGCTGATAGTAGGATGGTGATTTTTAAGAGTATTGATGTTGGCCAAAGAATTTATTATTCTCAGAAGTTTGAGAGTGAAAACTTTCAGAATCTTGAGGTATATCTTACTGCCTTTAATAATGCATTGACTCCAATAAGCAATATTAATAATCATTTCAAGATTTCTCAGAATAAAATTTTGAAGAAATTAAAATAGTTCCTGAAAGGCTAAGAGGAAGTTGGGTTTGATCTTACAGAGTTTGTTTATAAACATTGGTTTTATTCATTGAATTGACATGAGAAATAGCTTCGCAGAGTAAATGAACAGTATTTTTACTGTTCACAAAGGCATTTTTGTCATGCTTTATGAAATATTCTTGTATTGATCAACACATACTTAACAATAGCCCTTGAAATGAACATATGTTTTAATATATTTATCTTATTCACATATTCTCAACTATTCTCCAGATGCCCATAAATGAATGATTTTTTACAATCATCGTTGATTTGATTTTATGAAATTATGCTGAAAAGAAGATAGAATAGAGAAACTGCACTAAGATCTATCTATTTGAATAGAGCTGTACTACTTTTCATGTTCAGATTTTATTATACTATTTGATAGAGGGGAAGAAGACCCATTCATAGAAACCTCCCAAAGAATGGATTCTGACATAAACCAAAATTATGAAAAGCTACTAATGTGGATTCAGGCCACCATCATATAATGTTCCCACATTTAGAAAAGTCCCATCCTAATCACTTCTAACTTCCTCTCTGAGTACTTTTTTGCATACTTTGAACACAACTTAAGCAACTCATCCTCTCTGTTAGTCTCCCCTGCTTCCCCACAACCCAAACATGCTATCATTCTCTACATTATAGTTTGTCTATACTGCATTATGAAATATTTCACTTTGCATTTCAGGTTATATGCATTTACTTCTTTCTTTTTTAACTGTTTTTATTATATAGCATAACATATATACAAAGCCAAGAAATAAAAAAGCAATAGTTTTCAAAGCACTCTTCAAAAACTGGTTATAGGATAGATCCCAGAGTTTGTCATGGGCTACCATATGATCCTCTCATATATTTCCTTCTAGCTGCTCCAGAATATAGGAGGCTAGGGGGCATAAATACTTTTTTATCATCACAATCGACTTTTTTTTCTTCTTTTTTTGTGAACAATAACATATATACAAAAAAGCTATAAATTTCCAAGCACAGCACAACAATTAGTTATAGAACATATTTCAGACTTTGACGTGGGTTACAGTTTCACAATTTTAGGTTTTTACTTCTAGTTGCTTTAAAATATTGGAGAGTAAAAGAGAAATCAATTTAATGATTCAACATTCACATTCATTTGTTAAGTCCTATCTTCCTATGTTTAATTCCACCATCATCTTTGATCTTTTCATACCTCTTATTGGGATTGTTTGGGCTATGGCATTCTAAATTTTTGATACTGGAAGGGTCTATCACTAAAACGGGATGTGGAGATGGAATTATCTGATGTTCTGGAGAGGCTGGGCTAGGTTTCAGGATTATCTGGACCAGGGACCCATCTGGAGGTTGTTGGTTTCTGACAAGTTACTCTAGTGCCTGGAACCCTTATGGAATCTTATAAGTTGCCTTAGGTGTTCTGTAGGATTGGCTGGAATGGTCCTGGTTGGGGGCTGGCAGGTTATGATAGGTAGCAAGGTCTACCTGAAGCTTGCATAAGAGCAACCTCCAGAGTAGCCTCTCGACTCTATTTGAATTCTCTCTGTCACTGAACTTAATTAATTACACTTCTTTTCCCCCTTTTGGTCAAGATGGAATTGTTGATCCCATGGTGCCAGGTCTGGATTCATCCCTGGGAGTCATCTCCCATGTCTCCAGGGAGACTTTCACTCCTGGATGTCATGTTCCACGTGTGTGTGTGGGGCAATGATTTCACTTGCAGAGTTGGGCTTAGAGAGACTGAGGCTACACCTGAGCAACAACAGAAGTCCTCCAGAAGTAACTCTTAGGCATGTCTACAGGTATTCTAAGCTTCTATGCTACCTACATAAGCTTCACAAGAGTAAGCCTCATGATCAAGGGCATGGCATATTGATTTGGGTGTCCCTAAAGTTTGACACAGTATCAGGGTATTCCCTGGTGGTAAAGTTTAATAGTTCCATCGTCTTTCTCCCTCCCTAAGGGGACTTTGACAATACTTTTTGATTATCTGCTTAATATACTCTAGGATGTTTCCAGGCATTAAAATAATCTATACAGGATCAAAGGACCTCTTTCTTATCCTGTACTTCCTGTGTTTCAGTTGTTCAAATGAGTTATACAGATAGTTGAATTAGATTATGCGCTACAGAAAATTTCAGTTCCAGATCAAATAAAACTTTCTTCCATTGGTCTCAAAGAGTATGTGTTGTTCTAAAATATAGACACTGTCTTACTTACCTCTATGTTCTGAATTACTTTAACCCCAACCTGTTTGGCTTTGATCTTATCTCTAAATATCAGATTATATATATAAAACAGAATCCAGAAATAATAATCACCACTCCAGACATAATGTGTCTGCTCTAAAAGCTTACCATCTAGGCCCCTGTTTTCTTATATGCATTTTCCAAAGGTGACCATAGTATTGTTGTTTTTTTGTTCCTAGCTTATTTTGTCTCACCAAATGTTCCACATGTTCATTCACATCGTTTCATGCCTCATGACGTTGTTCCTTTTTGCAGCAGCACAGCCTTTGTTCATAAGTATACACCATCATTCACCATTCTACTTCTCCATCAGTGCATCCTTCAGCCACCTGCATTCATCAGGAATCATGTAGAGGGCCCAAAGTCCACAGTCCACCTACATTTTCAATTTTAGATAATTTCATTGTTCCCAAGAGTCAGAAAATCAATAAACACACCCTCACCAAATAGGAAATCTAAACCTTCTCTTACCTCTTGTCCGTCACCCCATTAATTACCTCTGGTGTTGCTGTGGTAGTGCTGATGATTTCCTTTTGAATATAGCTCATAGCATGCAATAGTAGCTTTCCCCCTGTACCCTGGACTTAAATACTCTTTATACAAGAATCATATCTTTGAAGTAATTCTTATAAGAACTCATTCATATTTCAAGTGTGAGTCAGTAAGACACCTAGGTCTATACAACCCCTTTCAATCTTGTTCATCTTCAATATGGTAACATTACTTATAGACCCACTAGAGAATCACCTTTGCTCTTATCTGTCCCCTTACATTGGGTCTGTGTAATATTCCATCGTATGTGTATACCACATTTTGTTGATCTGCTTATCTGTTGATAGCCATTTGGTTTGTTTCCACCTTTTGGCAATTGTGAACAATGCTGCTATGAACATTGATGCTCAAATGTCTGATTGCGTCATTGCTTTCAGCTCTTCTGGGTATATACCAAGAAGTGCTATTGCTGGGTCATAAGGCAGCTCGATATTTAGTTTCCTAAGGAACCACCAAACAATCTTCCATAATGGCTGCATCATTGTACATTCCCACCAACAGCGCATAAGTGTCCCATTTTCTCCAGATCCTCTCCAACATTTATAGTTTGCTGATTGTTTAATAGCAGCCATTCTTACAGGTGTGAATTGGTATCTCATTGTAGTCTTGGTCTGCATTTCCCTTATAGACAGTGAATATGAACATCTCTTCATGTGCTTTTGAGCCATCTGTATTTGCTCTTCAGAAAAATGCCTATTCATATCTTTAGTCCATTTTATAATTTAGTTGTTTGTTCTTTTGTTGTTGAGTTGTATGATTTCTTTGTATATACAAGAAATCAAACCTTTGTCTGATATGTGATTTCCAAATATTTTCTCCCATTGAGTTGGCTGCCTCTTCACCTTTTTGACAGACTTTTGAGGTGTGGAATCATTTGATTTTGAGGAGTTCCCATTTATCTATTTTTTCTTTTGTTGCTTGTGCTTTGGGTGTAAAGTTTAGGAAGCTACCTCCTATTACTAAGTGTTGGAGATGTTTCCCTACATTTTCTTCTAGAAGCTTTATGGTACTAGTTCTTATATTTAGGTGTTTGATCCACTTTGAGTTAATTTTTGTGTAGGGTGTAAAATAGGAATCCCCTGTCATTCTTTTGGTTACTGATATCCAGTTCTTCCATGCCCAATTATTGAAAAAAGTATTTTGTCCCAACTCAGAGGATTTGGGGGCCTTTTCAAAAATCAGTTGACCATAGATTTAGTGGTCTATTTCTACACCCTCAATTCAATTCATTGGTCAATGTTTCTGTCTTTGTGCCAGTACCATGCTGTTTTTGACCACTATGGCTTTATAATAGGTTTTAAAACCAGGGGGTAATCCTCCCACTTCATTCTTCTCTTTTAGGATGCTTTATAGCTATTTGGGGTCTCTTTCCCTTCCAGATGAATTTGGTAGTTAGCTTTTCCAAATCTTCAAAGAAGGTTGTTCACATTTTGATTGGTATTGTGCTGAATCTGTAAATCAATGTGGGGTGAACTGACATCTTACCTATATTTAGTCTTCCTATCCATGAGAAGGGAATGTCTTTCCATCTATTTAGATCCCCTTTGATTTCTTTTAGCAATGTTATGCAGTTTTCTGTGTACAATTCTTCTATGTCCCTAGTTAAGTTCATTCCTAAGTATTTAATTCTTTTTGTTGCTATTTTGAATGGAATATTTTCCTTAACTGACTCTTCAGCTAGCTCACTACTTGTGTATAGAAATGTTACTAATTTTTGCACCTTAATTTTATATCCTGCCACCTTGCTGAATTTGTTTATTAGCTCAAGTAACTCTGCTGTAGATTTCTAAGGATCTTCCAAGTATAGTATCATATCATCTGCAAATAATAAGAGTTTTACTTCTTTCCCTTTCCAATTGGGATTTCTTTTATTTCTTTGTCCTGCCTGATTGCTCTAGCTAGAACTTCTAGCAAAATGTTGAATAATAGTGGTGACATTGGGCATCCTTGTCTTGTACCTGATCTTAGGGGGAAGGATTTCAGTCTCCCTCCATTGAGTGCAATGCTGGCTGTGGGTTTTCCATATATTCCCTTTATCATGTTGAGGTAGTTACCTTTGATTTCTATCATTTGCAGTGTTTTTGTCAGAAGAGGATGCTGAATTTTGTTGAATGTTTTCTCAGCATCAGTCAAAATGATCATATGATTTTTCCCTTATGATTTGTTAATTGCTTTATTACATTAATTGATTTTCTTCTGTTGAACCATCCTTGCATTCCACATATTTACTTCTTAAATATACCTAATTATCAGATCACTACTAAAAATAGGCCAATAGACTGTTTTATATACGCATAACCTGGTATTTAGAGATAAGAATGAAACTGATCACGTTGGGATTAAAGTAATTCAGAAAACAGGGGTAAAGAAGACATTGTCTGTATTTTAGAACCTTATCTACTCTTTGAGACCAAAGGAAGGAAGGTTCATTTTGTACAAGAACTAAATTTTCTGTAGCACTTAATCTAACTCCACCTGTCTGTTTAGATCATTTAAACAATCCAAATACAGGGAGCCCAGAATAAAAATGAGAGCCTTTAATCCTGTGTAGCTTTATATAATGCCTGGATACATCCCAGAGTATATTAAGCATGTAATCAAAAAGTATTGGCAAAGTTCCTTGAAGGACAGAAGAAATAATATGGAACTATCAAACTTTACAATGAGGGAAACTCCCAATACTGTGCCAAACATTAGGGACACCCAAGTCAATGGGTCAAGCCTTTGATCTTGAAACTTGCTTTTATGAAGCTTATGTATGTAGTGGAGAAACTTAGCTTATCTATAGGTATGCCTAAGTGTTACTTCTGGAGGACCTCTTTTGTTGCTCAGATGTGACTCCTCTCTCTCTCTCTGGGCCCAACTCTGCAAGTGAAACCATTGCCCTCTCTGCTACATGGAACTTGACATCCAGGGTTGAGAGTCTCCCTGTTGGCTTGGGAGATGACTCTTAGGGATGAGCCTGGCCCTGGAACTGTCAGATCAACAATGCCATCCAGAACAAAAGGGGGAAAAGAAGTGTAAAAGATAAGATATCAGTGGCTAAGTGAGTTCAAATAGAATCAAGAGGTCACTCTTGTACAGGCTTCAATTAGACATTGCTACCTAGCATAACTTGCTTTGCAGTTTGAATCTATTATGTACCCCAGAAAAGCCATGTTCTTTAATCCTCATTCAGTATTGTTGGATGGTATTTTTTTATTTGTTTCCATGGAGATGTGACCCACCCAATTGTGATTAGATGGTTTTCACAGGGATGTGTCTCCACCCATTCAAGGTGGGGTTGCTTACTGGAGCCTTTTAAGAGGGAACCATTTTGTAAAGAACCAGGAGAGCCACCAGAACCAACAGAAAAGACAGAGTCCCAGAGAAGATTCCTGGAGAGAAGCTAGCAGACATCACTATGTGCTCTTCCAGCTCAGAGAGAAAGCCTGAACATCATTAGCCTTCTTGAATGAAGGTATCTTTCCCTAAATGTCTTGGACATTTTCATAGCCTTGTGTTAATTTGGACATTATCACAGCCTTAGAACTATAAACTTGCAACTTAATAAATTTCCCCTTTTAAAAGCCAATGTGTATCACATTCCAGCAGTTTACAAATTAGAACACATGCCAAACCCCAACCAAAACATCCCTGTCAATCATAAAGAACACCTGGAATGTTATATAACATTCTACAAAGCTTTCATGCACTAGGGTAACTTTCCAGAAACCTACCATCTCCAGATAGTTCCCTGGATCAGATGGGTCCTGAAATGCAGAGAGGCCATCCTCTCCAGAACATCAGTTAGTTCCATCCCCCATCCCATATTATTGACATCCCCTTCCAACATGAAAAAGTTAGAATGACCATAGCCCAAATACCCCTGAGGTGTGGGAGAAAGATCAAAGGTAATAGTGAAGTTATTTAGAGAATGTAAGGTTTAATAAGTGAGTATGAGTGCTGAATTCATATTGATATTTCTCTGAATCTCCAGTACCTTAGAGCAGCTAGTAGTAAAAACCTAAAATTGTGGAATTGTAACATATTCCAAACTCTGAAATCTGTTCTACAACTAATTGTTGTGATTTGCTTTGAAATTTATTGTTTTTTTAAATATATGCTATTTTTCTCAAAAAAGAAAAAAATCAATTGTGATGATAGATGCTCAGTTATAAGATGATGTTGGGATCATTGATTGTACACTTTGAGTGATTATTATGTATGTGACTATATAACATATACCAATGAAAACTTAAACAAAATCAATTCTGGAAAAAAATAGGTCAATAGAAAAAAACAAGCCTTTACATTTGAGACATTTGAGAAATCCAAACATTTGGAAATTTAAAAAAATATTGATTGAGGATATTCTAATTTAAAGGAATCAATGCAAAATCAAATCTAAAGCCAAATAAGTGAAATTATTTTGTTATTCTCAAAGAATCCAGTATTAGGGAAAAAACAGCAAATATGAGTACTTTATTGTGGACTGGATATTAGATGATATTATGGTATCAATTATGTTAAAAATGATCATTTAATGTAGTGATACAATAAAATGCCTTTTAAAAAGATGCATATGAACTATTTATGGATGAAATTATGATGGCTGAGATTTGCTTTAAATTTCCGTGGTGAAAAAATAATAAATATTACTTTTTTGGCTGGAAATTACTAGTTTTGATTTCCTTAAATCCAACATCATTACTAGAAGTTAGGACTACTTCAGAGATATTATTTCATAGAATAAAATATTTATCACTTGATATGCCATGAACAAAAATAACATAACCAGTTTCTTCCTATGTAAATGGTACTGCTTATAGTTGAAGGTTTGTATTTTGTATGACTTAGCTGTGTGCTTTTAGAAAATTAAAGACAATTATTATTTGTCACATATTTTCTGGTTCATTATGAACTGCTAATAATGCAAATTTTCAAAGATTTACTATATGGTTGGATGTGTATTTTGTGAAAATTAAAAACAACAACAATGAAATGTTACCTAAGCACACATGAATGGTTAGCTGTGAGGAAGGAAACATCTCATTCTTTTTAAGAGCACAGTGTACTGTAAGTGAAGACTGGGAAACAGGATTTCCCTTCTTGGAGATTTTACCTGAACTGAAATTACTTTTGTCATGCAAAGAAATAGGACATGATAATAGGAAGAGAGGATGACATATGGTAACTTATTGAGACATGGGGTTTTCAAAGACCTTCAGGTTATTTGTTCTGGCTGGAATACAGAATACAAGAGAAGTGGAAATAGTTCAGACTTGGCAGTAAGCATGACAAAAACCATGAAATTCTTGCACTTGGCACTAAAGTTGGCTACATATTCTGAAAACCAATCATACACATTGGCACATTAAGTAATAGAGAAACAAAATTATCTTTTAGAAGAATATTCTTAAATTAGTAGAAATGAGAAAACTAGATTGAAAATAAATTTAATAATCCAGGATTTAAAAATATTAGGGCCTCTATTAAACAGGTGTTAATTATAAGAGAGATGAAAGAACAAATTTATGAGACATTTAGTAGAGGGATTCAACAAAACTTTACCCAGTCATATATTCAATCATTCAACAGACATTTAGTAAAATAACTGCAATATCCTGAGGATAAAGAAAAAGGCAAGAAAATATGGTATCTATTTACATATGATTTATATATTATCAGAAATGCAAAAAAAACCTTACATAATTAAAATATGTTAAGTGCTTTGCTGGAATAAATACTAGGGAACAACAAAGACAAAAAAAAAAAAACTAAATTAGCCTAGGGATAGGGATGACACAAAAGAGGGAATTATTAAACTCAGACCTGGAAGAATGAATGGGAGAATGTCAAAAGGATGGAGAGTCAGAGATCAGAAGTGAGGTGAGGCAGACATAATGTTTCCTGCAAGAAGATGACAATAAAATGTTAGCTTGGTACAGGTACAGTAACAAATTGAAATAATAATAGCTCACATGCAAATTGAAAAATGAGTCTGGTAGAGAGGAAATCAGGGGCTGGATCATGCAGAGCCTCAAAAGAGAGCTAAAACATTTGAATTGTGAGAGTAACATAATTAGACATACATTTTAGAAACATCTCTTTTGTAGAGGAATTAAGAGGGGAGAAAGAAAAAACAAATTTGGAATTGCATTATTCCCACTGGGCAATGATGTGAATTGTGATTGGGAATATTTTGGAGATAGAATATAGAATTGGTGATTAATGTGGAAATGGGAGAGGAATGGGTTAATTTCGCTGGCATAATTTAACCTTGTTTCCCTGAAGGTGTCATTTACTGAGAAAGAGAAATTGGAACAGAAACAAGTTTTGCATTGGAATTGATTGACTTAGGTTTTGAACATAATGCTTGAGGGATCTTCAAGTAAGTTATATTATATCCGGCTAGGTCTGTAGTTTGAAAGAAAAGTCTGCGCTAGAATACAACGATGAGAATCTTCCCTTATTAGAGTTATGAGAACAGAAGACATTGCTTAATATTTGTGCACGAAAAAATAGAAAAAGAAAAGATGAAAGCCTATCCAGGTCAGATCCTTGAGGAACACTACTGATGGATGGACTTGCCTATTTTCCTCTCATTCAGTCTTGCCTCCTCCCCTCCTTCTCCTTTCCTCTCCATTCTCCTTATTCCATCTTAGAAATTTTGAGAAAACTGAAAGGTGCAAAAAGCAATATAATCACCCATATTTCTAACAGCTAGAAATATCAATTGTCAATATTCAAAATATATGCTTACATTTTTTATTATACAAATTTATTTTTAAAATAATTGTTCTATAGCATTTAAATAGTACTTATTCTGCCACATTTCAACTGAGATACCAAAATGCCAAGAATAAAACATTAGATAGCAAGTTTTTTTAAATTGCAAAAGTGAATGTTAAATAACTGTTAAAAAAGGTTTTGCAACTTTAGCTGAACATCCCTGGGGAGGCTGTGAAAAAAATTCTCCAGTCAAGAGTGCTAAGGAAGCCAGGGACAGGGACACTCCTAGAGGCTGTCTCCCAGTCTCACCTAACCCCCTCCTTCTTTTCTATTGTTTTAAGTGTTTCAATATGTTTCAATTCTGTAGCTTGGGGGTGATATTATGTCCATGAAAAGCCCAGACATACCTTGAACCCAAAAAACAGAAACAAACATCCCCAGTTGCTTATCAGGGTGAGACCTCTCAGTGGAACTCCCCACCCCATCCCCCAACCCCAGAACCATATAAATACTCCTTTCTCAGGCAGCACATTTTTATTTCTCTTCTCCTATGGGAGGTGGGGCATTTTGAGCTGACATCTACTGACCCTGACCTGAGCAGTTGGCCTCCCCAGGAGACCAGCACTGTGGGATCTTTTTCCCTGCCCTTTTGGACCCTTTGTGCTGGGTAAGTAATGAAGTGGTCATTTGCTGAAAGTTTCTGCTGTGCTTGAGCCTGTTTTCCCAGGACACACCATATCACAACACATTTCTTTAGATAAATTCATTGCAAGATTATTCATTTTTTGTGCCACTTGTACCTGGAAGAGTGTAGGAGGATGGATATTTCCTCCACAATTCAAATCCAATGAGCTGTTTTGTTCCTAGATGTTGACATGTCTCCTTGCCTGGAGTTTGTCATTGGGAGAAATTGTGTGCTTATATATGACATTTGTCTTAGGAATCAAAGACAAAAGACTGTGACACTTTGCTTGAGGTGTAGTTCAGAGGGGAAAAAGAAGGTAGCATTAACTGGGGAAGCCTGCATATAGTGGCACAAAGATCAAGTGTTTCCATAAAGTAACTTGTGGGCTTCATTGGAGAAAAAGATGACTTTTGTTTATTTTAAATACTATGGAAGATGAATGCCTGGGGAAAATTGGAACTCTAATAGAGAAGGTAGATCTCACTAGATGTTTTAGGATTAACAGAAAACATAACTGATCATAGTCAGGCTTTCATAAATGAATGAACTATGGGATATTCCACATAGTAACATTTATGAGAAGTGAACAAAAGTTTTCCTCCCAACGAACATTACTATCAAAGAATACACACATTTCCAAAAAATTGGATAGAAAATGCACACTTTCTTAAAATGCTTGACATTCAGAGTTTCTTGACTGCATTCCTTGTAAAATCTTAAATAATACAGTTTGAACCTAAACACCTGTAGTAGTTAGGGTCGGGTGTCAACTTGGCCAGGTGATAGTGCCCAGTTGTTCCATTGCTGTGGACTTAAATCATCAGCATGTGAAATTCATCTATGGCTGATTACTTCAGCAGTCATCTAAGGGATTGCCTTCTGCAATGGGTGACATTTAATTTAACTAACCTGGAGGTTTACCAGCAGAAGTCAGAAGAGAGAGAACATTTCAGTGGAGCATAACACAGCCCAGCATAACATGGCTCAGAGCTGACATAGACCCAGATATTTGGAGATGCAGAAAGGAAACACCCTTGGAAAAGTCTTTTGAACCCAGAAGCTGGAAGAGACGGCCAGCAGATATCACCATGTGCATTCCTAAATTAGTAACCTTTTAACTAAATGAATCCCCTTTATAATTCTGGCAGCTTTAGTAAACTAAAACAATAACTTTACTAGTCTCCAGTGACTTCCTTCATCTTCATATTTTTTCCTGTTTTTTAAATTTTAAAATAATTGTCGATTTAAGTGCATTTTAAGCAAACAAATGCAGAGAGATTCCATTCACACTTTACCTAGATTCTCCCAATAGTAACATCCCACAAAATTAGACTATAATATCACAAACAGGATGTAAACCTGGCTATACTCTTTGCATAGCTATTATCGTGGTTATACTGAACTTATCACAGTCTACTGGGGTCATCGTTCTACCAGTTTTAGTGAAGTGCACAAAACTTATCCCCATATGCAACTCTTTGGCCTACTTTATTTATTAAATAATTTTCTTTATTTTTTCTCTTTCTGTATTTAGAAACACTATTCAAATAGTGTTGCAATTTTTGCTTCAACCATCAAAAATAATTTAAGGTAAGGAAAATGTATTTACCTACATTTTTACTTTTCCCATTGCTCTTTATTCCTTCCTGATGTTCCAAGATTCCTTCTTTTATCATTTCTTTTCAATTTAGGTAACTTACTTTATTCATTCTTTTAGGGTAGGTCAACTAGAGGAGAATTCACTTAGTTTTTTGTCATCTAAAAATATCTTGATTTGCCCCTCGTTCCAGTAGGATATTTTTGCTGTATATAATATTGTGGATTAATAATTATTTTATTTCAATATTTGAAAAATGTGGCACTGCCTTCTGGCCTCTTGGTTTCAAATGAGAAATCCACTGTCAGTAGAATTGTTTTGAAACCTTCCCTCCACCCCTTTAAGTAAGGTGTACTTTCTCATTGCTTTAAAATTTAGTTTTCATACTGTTTGATTACAAGATGTCTTATGGTGAATGCTCTAGCCTTATCCTAATTAGAAATCATTCTGCTTCTGAAATTTATAGATTTATGTCTTTTGTTAAGTCTTAAAATCTTCCGTTCAATTCTTTTTTGACTTGTTAGGATCCACTTTTCCTGGTCCTTTGGCTTTGAGAACAGATATTTTAGGGTCTTTTATTTTTGTCTGCACTTGTCAGCATTTTTGGGTTGCTGACAATTTCATATCCAAGTTGGGGAAAACTGAAGCAAAACAAATACCAGAAAGGTCGCCAAAGTGTTGTTCTTGAGTCTCAAGATTCCTAGCTGATCTGTCTCATGCTCTTTCATTCCAGAATTATCTTATATTTGTTTCATATTTAATGCCCAGAATTTGAGTTATACTTATTGAGAGTAATAGGGAAAGTTATATCTTCTTCATTTTCATGGAAACAAAAGTCCCTCACTGTTCTTCTATTACTTTTTAAGAGAAAAAATTGAAATAAGAAAATAGATATATTCACTTACATGTCTTATAATAAAATAGTTTGTGTTACACTCATGATTTTGGAAAGCGCTGTAAAATGTTTTATTTCGGCAATGTCAATATAACTTATAATATGATTATTCCTTATGTGGCAGTTGTGTGAAAAACAAAATAGCACTTAGATAAAATAATGGATACATGGATTAATTCACTTGAAATAGACTTAAATTTCTCCTTCTAAGTGATCATTTAATGAATTCATGATTTTCTGCAATTGTAATAAGGGGCTTTTTCTAGGAATTCAAGAATAAGATCTTAAGTGGAAGTCAACAAATTATCTAAAGATAAGCATTTCAGTTTCCAAACTTCTCATTTCCTTCAGAATTTCCATTTTGTTTCACCATATAGATGGATGCCAGAGTCAATTTTCCTCCACTTAAATCGATTGTGGTCTGGCATTTGTCTGAGCAGTTCAGCCTCAGACATACAAATGCAGAGACAGTTGTTTCCTGGATCCTCTCTCATCTACTTCCCAATAAAAAGAGAAAAAGCCTGCAGGAAATGACAGGTAAATCAGAAGTACTAGTGATTTTGGTCTTTTCTGAAGGTATTTTGGATGTAATAAGTCTCCAAGTTTACAACACTTCTTTTTCAACAGAGAGTTCTTGGTTCTGAAATTCTTCTCTCAAGAATATTAGGCATTGAAAAGAAGAAAAATGTAGTGAAAAACAAAGATGATACATGAAGTTAAGTGGAATATTCATTCTTAAGCTTCGGTTTATTTGAATTGGTTAGCAAGAGTACTTATAATGTCTGTATAGGAAATGGGCAGGTATTGTGAAGCATGTGCATTTTACCAAAGAGTACTTTTTCAATTAGTATGTGAATATTAAAGATTCACAATTGCTTTAGCTGATAGCTCATAATTTTAATGCACTAGTGCAGGAAGAACAATTATGAAATTGCATATGCAACATTATCCTAACACAGCTCTCACAAGATTATACAATGGTAGTATTATCTGAGCAGACATCTGCAAAATCTATTTTGTATTATTTTAATATACCCTGAAGTGTTTAATGAATGACTTAGAAGTTCAAACTTGCTACAAGATTGCTGACAGGAAAAAATGCTTAAAAAAAATTCCCCATAAGTTGCAGATGATAGTCTTATATTGGGTGATCTCAGATTCCTCAATCTTAATTTGTGAATATAATTCTAAAAACTAAGATCATTTTAGTGCTACAAATCCATACACTTTATTTGAGAAATAAATTCATCATAGATGTAAGAATAATTATTCCAAAATATAATCCTGAAAATATATTTTTATGTTCTTTTTAAAAATGATTTTGAAATCTTAACCTAATCTTTCCTTCCTTCTGTTTTTTCCCCTAAAGTTTGAGACAGAATAAACTACATTCTGTGATTAGATTTTATTACATAAAAGATAGGAAAGAATGAAAAAGAAAAAAGGG
>PVIY010036162.1:0-25685 GCA_004026745.1 Myrmecophaga tridactyla
GTTATGATTTGGGGGACACTTCATAGAACCACCTGCTTTAAACATCAACCTTACCACTGGCACCAACTTTATTGCTTCATTCCTTTGGATGCTGGATATCTTCCCATCTTCCATAATTACCTTTCTTAAATGTTCATGTGAATAAGAGTTGGGCTGTGTTTACCATTGGCTATAGTTGTAGGGATCAGAAACTAAAATTTCCTTTGGTGTCCCTGTCTTTGTCTACCCTGTTGTGTCAGGGTTTCCTTAGGGACTCCTTAATTGAGGTTGAACCTTATAGGTTTTTTTTCAGTTTAATTGATACAGAAGCCCTATTGTGGTGGGAAAATGTGGGGAAAGGGAAAGTGTTCTAAAATCCTTTGGTTAGATCTCAGTGTT
The DNA here is from genome assembly GCA_004026745.1 of Myrmecophaga tridactyla. Lineage (NCBI taxonomy): Eukaryota > Metazoa > Chordata > Mammalia > Pilosa > Myrmecophagidae > Myrmecophaga > Myrmecophaga tridactyla. The sequence goes on from PVIY010036162.1 coordinate 379, forward strand.
CCCCTCAGTGCCGCAGAGTCTGTGCCCTTGGGCTGTGGCTTTAGCTTTTTCTTTTTTCACCACTTAGTTGATACAGGGAGGCTAGAACAGTATTTCCCTTCTGCCATGTCAATTAGACTCTGGTAAAACCCACATTAGTTAGACTCCTGTAAAATAGATTCCCTTGAGGGCAGGCCTTTATCTTTATAGAGAATAGAATGCTCTGTGCATATTTCAAAATTGTTACTTTTCCCCTCCTCCTGCTGGAAGCAAGAGGGGATTTTTCCCTAATCTTCACACTGTGAACCCAGTGTGACTCCTGATGGTAAAACTCATGAAAGTAGAAATGACAGAATCTAGAGAAACAACAGAAGAAACCTCGGAGCCAACTTCACAGCAGAGCTGACCAGGTACGGACCCCTGGAGAACAGAGACACGATGTTTGGAGATGCTTGGAGCCAGCAGATGTTGCCATGAGATGTTAAGCAAGCCAGAACCTGGAGAGAGCCAAGGGAAGCCAAGAAATGAAAGCCAGTCCTGGAAAAGTAAAATGAGGAACCTCCACAGGAAGAGAGGCTGGAAGCAACAGAGCCCAAGAGCAAGGGACCAACTGATGCCAACCACGTGACTTCCCAGAGGACAGAGGTGTTCCTGACCCATTGGCCATTCTTGAATGAAGCCATTTGAGGTTTTGAAGAAAGAAGGACAAAGGGAAACAAAGAAAGAAAGAAATGCAGAAGAAGAGAGGAAGGAATGGACACGCAAAGGAGACATACAGCAAGCAGGAGGTGAAAGCAGAGGTAGAGGCTTAAGTGTCTGGAGGTCCCTTTCAGTCATTTGCAGATGTTTACCCAGCACCTATGTGTGAATCTGATAGAATTTTGGCCTTTGAAAAAACTTACGTTCTTTCTAGTTCCATAGTTTCTAGCCAAATAAAAAAAATGGAATCCTTAAAAAAAAAAAAAAAAAAAAGGAAAACTCATAAAACTCATGAAGGTGGGGGTGTCCCCCTAAAGCTGGCCCCCAAGGGCTTTTTTCTCTTGAGCTAGCCCATCTCAGTCCCTAGCAATTACTTGTTTACCCTCTAAGGACCAGATGACAGCTCCAGGGACAGTTTCTGCTCCCGGTAAGCTTTGATTCTCTCCATACCTGCCTATCTCTCCAGTTTTCAGGGTGGTGATTTGCTCCATGACTGTAATTCTCTGCCAGATCTTAGAAGAGGTGTTGGTTTTCAGTTTTTCAGCTTTTTTGTTGTTGTAAGGACAAGAGTAATAACTTCTGAGCTATTGATGTATCAGACTGGAAACCAGAAGTTCTCTTTTAAAATGTGAATCTCTCTGCTGGTACATAATATTTCCGCCTAACAGCTTAGCAAATGCTAACTGACAGAAAATAAAAGCAAGGGTAGGACACGAGAATAATGGAGGGGAGAAGTTAGAAAACAGGAAAGAAGAGGGCAAAAGAGGTGATGAAGAGGTGGGTGAAGGTAAAACAAGCTTTACCAAATCAGTAATTTTGTTTAGGTATTAGCCCTCATTTCAACAATTAAAAAATTTCTTGGGGGGTGCATGGTCCAGGAATCAAACCCAGGTCTCTCACACGGAAGACAAGCATTCCACCACTGAACCACCCGTGCACCCTCAACAATTAAATTTTATGCTCACACCATGTTGTTCCATTAACATCGTGGGCATTTATCCGTATTTACAAAATTGAACATAGAGGTGAGATTTTAAAAATGAGCAATTTAAAAATAATTTGAAAATATAATGAAAGGCCATCATTAAACTGAAAAAGCACCCATTTTGGAAAAGAACTGAGTTGCTAAAGCTTTACTGAAAGCAATACCATGCTTTAGACACCATTATTTGAGATACTTGAATTTCTAATCTGTGTAAATTAAGCCATGTTATAAGAGCAATCATCATTTAATAAGGTCCTACATATGTCAGACTGGCTATTTCATGCAAATAATGCAAACCGTGAATCCCTACTTACAATGTCAAAATTTGACCTTATGCTGCTCAGTCACTATCTAGCATTAAAAAAAAAAATTTATTTTATTTGTACTTACCAAAGCACAGTTGTATAGGCAGTAATTCTCAAAGTGAGTCCCTGAATCAGTTGGGAACTTTTAGAAATCAAATTCTCAGGTCCCATCCCAGGCCTACTAAATTGGAAACCCTAGGGGTAGAGCCCAGCATTTTGGGCTTTAACAGGCCTTCCAGGTGTTTCTGATACTCATTAAAGTCTGAGAAGCAGTGGTTCAAACCTGTCATCATCAAACTGATGTGTGACAGATGACCTGGAAGAAAATATAACTATGTCTTCCTATTCTCCTTTACTAAGTTCTATTTTTGTGTGTTTTAATCCATACAATATGTTGGTATCCTTGTATACACATAATTTATCAACAAAACCATTTTGAGTATTGGGAGTGGATGCTTCACTTTTTTAATTGCTAAAAATGCGTGATATACAAAGTTTGAAGATCACTTGTCTAAGCCATAAAATTTTAAAGCTCTTATGCCACAAGCCCAGCCAAGCCATTAGCCACTGACAATTTCATGTATTTGTATTAATATATTTATCTCACTCTTCACTGCCAAATGCTTTGTAAATAATTTATACAGCTCAGTTCTCCTCTAGAGAAATCTCATATTCCCAGTAAAGTGATAAGAAGGGGTTTCTGTGTTGAACCCTGGATATACCCTCTCTCTGGGTAAAAGAAAGAATAGTAATAGCCTATGAACAGCATGGATGGCGCCTTCCTACCTTCCCATCAATGCATTCATTTTTGTCTCTGCAAAAAAGACCACAAAAAGCCAGGAAGAAGGTTTGATGTCCCTTCCTCGCCACACCTTTCTTTCCCATCCCCACTGTTCTGTGCAGATGGAGGGATTCCTTAGGGGGGCAGTTTTCCCCACTCCCCCACATGCACACAGCTTACACTAGTCTGGCCTGCCTCTTCTGTTACACATTCGTGCCTCCTTTGTGTTCTACATTTTTCTGAGCTAGACAAAAAATATCACTGCATACTTATTATAAATGGAAAAATTGAGAAACTAGGACTAGAGCTGACTTTTTTTTAATTTTTAATTTTTTTAGAGCTGACTTTTAAACTACAATAATTTAGGGGCTCAAAAACTAATAAAGTAGAAAATATGATTGTTTTATTCTTAATACGATACTTTGCGCAAAGTATGCCCATCGTAACCACGCAGGATGGGGTGAATAAACAAACATACAAACACAATTCAATTCCTGACCCATATTTATGCTTTTAATTGCTACATTAATATTTCTGGAAAATATGTAGCAATTAAAAGCATAAATAAGGGTTTGAGTCTTATCACTGTTTACTAGCTGTGTGACTTTGCACAAAGTTCTATAACTTCTCTTCAGTCTCACTTCTCTCATTTATAAATTGAGGATAAGGGCAGTAGCTACCTCATAGATTCACTGTGAGAATTAAATGAGATGTAAGTGCTTAGCATGGCATCTGGCACACAGTAAACACTCAATACATGTTAGTTGTACTGCATTTGGCGGAATAAAATGCCAGGAAATAATAAGATGGGTTCCTACCCAGAAGTCCTTTGTCAATGAAGCTCAACAACTTTTTTTTAGAGCCAAGGGCTAATGATCTTACATAATTTATGCAGCTTTGAAAATCAAAAGTAATGCCTCTTTTGGAGAGACTGACCTGAACATTTGCTAATCACAATCTCCTCCTGCCCATATGTCTGTCTGCCTGGAAGAGCTATTTCTGTTCTTGAGCAAACTATTGGCCGAGGTGCAGAGTCCTTTCATTCTAATTCTCCTAATGGAACATTATATTCCATCACTAAGAAATTAAAAAAAAATTATATGTGAATCTCCACAGTGGAGCCATTTAGCTGAAAACTTGATGATAGTGAAATGAAACCACATCAAGGAAGAGTAAAGTAACTCAAGTTTTCTATCCCTGTTCAGAAAGATTAATCTGTCTTAAGGGAGATTTCACAAAGTGTTATCATCAAAAAGAAACATCACAGGATAAAATGGGAATTTCCATGCACTCTTAAAAAAGGAATCCAGAAAAAGTAGTGCTTTTCTGTTTTTCCCCAATTCACCTTGCCTGATTTGAAACATATACTGGGAATTCAATATTCCTTGAACTACTATCAAGTAGGGAAAAAAGTGTGACATGAAAGTGTATGTTTAGGAATAATCTGTAGAATCGTCTCCCTGGAATACTTCCCCTGCTCATTTGTGTTTGTTATAATACCATATACTATTTCACTTAAATCTTTTCAATAATTCTGTAAAACAGGTATTACTGTCTTGGTTCAGTGTTTGACACACTGAGAGAGGTTAAGAAACCTTCCCAAGGTCCACAGCTATAAATAATAAAATCAAGATGTAAATGCTGGACTGTTTGACTCTGGACCATTTATGCGTCATGTTAATGTTCTTTCCTCCTCTTGAGAAAGCATGAACCGCTGCGGGAGAGGGCACTCTCCTCCTCTGGAAAAAGATTACCTTGCTTTTCTTCTCAACTTTGAATACTGGCCTTGCTCCTTTGAGAACATTATATGTATGGTACTGGCTCATATCCATGGTCCATCTGGCCTGGTGGCATTTCCAACAGTGACACGAGGTGGGGCCGGTGGGTTAGCAGGACTTGTCCATCTTCCACAAATATCGGCCTTGAACATCCACTTCAATTCATTTCAATGAACATTAACTGAGAGCCTTCAACAAGCCAGGTGCTATGCTACATGCTAGGGAAACAGTGAGAATGAAAAAGCCTCCTCCTCCTGGGGACGTTATAATCTAGGGAGGAAAACCACTCAGATTTCCTAGTACTCATTTACCAATGCTCCCACTTCTTGAAGAGCTGCCTTCTGTTTGGAGTTTGATGACTATCTTTTTGAAATGGAAATATGGTTTCCCTTTTGGTGTTTCTTTACTTTTTTTTTTTTTTTTGAGGCTATCCATTGTATCCAACAGAAAACAAATTTTCTAAGTTTGCTGCCTCTACCCTTTCTTACCCTTTTCCTGATTATCTCCCTAACTGCTTTGAAAGTCGAGCATTGAGACATGCAATTTCAAATCTAGGACAGTAAATTTCTTGAATATTAAAGGAGAAAAAATATTAAAGGGAGAATGGGATAAGCTTCTCAAATACCTAGTGATCCCTGATACTGTATCATAGATATATAGAGATCTCTCATTATGAATTCACCCTTGAACTGATTTATATTTTCAGCCTGGACAATGTGGTAAGGTTCCTGAAATTCATCAGCAATTTCTCCAAGTAGCAATACCTTTACTTTCTTCCAAATGTATTTTATTTTGAACCTAAAAGAAATTTTTAGAATTTTTTTTTTTAATTTTTGGAATTTTAAAAACAAGTGTGTGATGCTTCTACATCTTTCAAAATGATACTAACTTTGATCACAGGACATCAGAGCCTTTGTCTTTTTCATCTGAACATTCCTGACCTTCTTTCGTTTGTGATTGTCTGCTTGTTTCTCATTTTTTTCCTTGCAGAGCAGTCCTTCAATACACTTCACACAAATAGGTATTCAAACGTCAACTTTAGTTTATTAGCATCACTCTCTAGTCAAATGAGTTAGTGCCCTAGTTTTTCAACTTTAAAAGGGAGAATTACGTTTGACAATGCTGAAGTGGCTATTGTAAAGCTAGTGGCTTAGCAATAACTTCACGATATGGTCTAGCCGACAATTCCACCTTCTCTCGGTGCAGTCCAGCTACCTCTCTTGTCATGCTCCAACTCAGTCTGCACACTAACACTGAGGTCAATTCAGGAACCCCTATTGTCAACATATTTTCAAATCCCTATTTCTGGAACTATAGATTGCAAGTGTACAGTTTTGCAGCTGTTTGTTTTTCTTCAGTGAATTCCTTGGTTAAGTAATAAACATTGAAATTTTGCTTCATGGGCTAAGATCAGAGAGCTCATTTTGTTCTTTTTCCAAGATGTCACACATTTCGTGATTTGGACTCTTAAGTTTAGCTCAAGCATATTTGAGACTTTTTAATAATTACTTTCAGTTATGATGGTCAATTTGTTAGGAGGGTACAGATTTTGATGACTTTTTATGTACACATAAGTAGTTGCCTTTTCTAAATCTCCAATTTTATTTTTCATATCAAAGGAAGCTGTTTTTATGTAGGAAATCCCACTCTCCTTAAATCGATGCACACATTTGTTGCCAGTAAACTTAGGTCCTGAAAGGTGAGTGTTGAATGAGCTCCGTTTTTAGAGTATTTGTTAGGTACCCTAATTAGGTAGACTCTAAACCAGCACAAGCAAATCAAAAGGCACAGGAGCCACACTAAGGTAAATAAGAAAAGCAGCCTGGATGGGGGTCTCAGGAGAACTGGGGAGCGTCCACTGTCTACAAGAGCAGCTGCTCTTCAGTACTAGCTAAGTGCTGATCTTCTGGAGATTGGGCCGAGAGCCTTCAGATCTTTTGATTCTTAAGAGGCACAGGAAATCCAGATTTTTATGTGAATTCAAAAAATAAGGTTGAACACTGCAGGCCAAACAAAACATGTTGTGGATATATTTGGACTACAAGTCACAGTGTGCACAGCTCCACCTCCTACTAGTACAGCGAAGAAGAAGCTTGGACAAGCATCTGGATGAATTCACCCTTTCCCATGTGTAGTAATACTGGAGAGCTCATTATGTGCCGGGCATCCTACATGCATAATTTCATTTGTCACAGCAGCCCTATTCCCGTGGAGCCCTGTTAGTCCCATTGTATTGATAAAGCTGAGACTTGGAGAGGTTAAGTAATGTAGGTAGAGAGAGACGTTAAGTTACAGTTAAAAGGTGATGGGATTGTAAAATTCAAGCCCTAAGAATCTGCTTCCCGAGTTAGTGTGACTGGTGGGTGCATGTGTGTGTTTATCATCTAAATACGTCAATGTTCTTGTTTTTTTTCTTTTATTTTCCTCTTTCTTTATAGTGGTATCCATAAAGAAATAAAAGACAGTGCCACTCTTAGGAAAATTTCAGAAATAGGAAACATTTGCTTGGGGCGCGGGCTTTCGTTTACTCTGTTTTAACCAGTTTCCCTTCCTAATAAACACTCAGCCTCTTTCTCAAAAATTTGCATTTTAAAAGAGGGTCCCTGGAAGAAAAGGACATGCTGGTGGGTATATAAACTCAAGAAACTTTTTAAATTATATTTTGTCCCTAGGTATCAAATGTCATTCAAGTTCTTTTTCTAGGAATTTTTCCTAAAGTAAATCATTGTGTATTTTACGAAAAGATTTAAGTATAAACGCTTCATTGTACATTGCTTAAAATAGCAAATAAAAATTAGGAAAAATATGAATGCCCCAAAATAAAGATTAGTTAAACAGAATATTATATATTTATATGATCAAATATTTTGCAGCTATTTATTCATTTAATAAATACTTACTGAAGCTTACTATTTGCCAGGCCCTATTTTAAGCTCTGTGGCTGCATTATTGAACAAGACAGAAAAGTTCCCAGTGTCAAAGATTTACCTTCTGGAGGGGAAGCTAGATAATAAACAATTATCAAATAAACAAGCAGAAAATTTCAGAGTAATAAACCATGAAAACTGATGTGCTAGTAGAACATTTAACACTTTGGAAAGATGCTCCAGATATGTTTTTTAGGTGAAAAAGTGGATTCTAATGTGTAATATGTACCTGTCCCCATATATATGTTTGCTTACACATACGTATATTTGTGGTATATATATATTTTTTAATCTAGAAGGAAATACAAAACGTTAATCACAAAAGAAATAACAAAATAAGCAAACAAAATAAAAAAACAAAAATGTTAACAGTGGTTACCTTTGGTATTAAGATCACAGATAATCCTTTCCTCTTTTTACCTATCTGCATGAAATTTCGTTGTTAATATGTATTCTGTTTATAGAATAGTTTTTCAAAAAGTGAGGGCTGCAGGAAAAGGAATTCTTAAGAAACCAATCTCTAGTGATGAAATGGAGCTGATTCTGGCAGAACCAGCAGTCACCCACTCCTCCCATCGCGGAGACACTACCTGTCTCAGCCATGTTGGGGAACGGCCCCATCAAACACCACCCTTGAACCAGTACTCTATCAGGAGTTACAGAGATTAATAAGGTACATTTTCTTACCTCAAGGAGCTTATAGTCTTGTGAAGAAGCTCATGGTAGAATATGACATTTTCCAAGTATACTGGCTTTTTAAGTTTGCATAAAGCCTTTGCTTTTTTTTTTTTATAGAAAACAGCCCTTATATCTGGCTAGAAATGCACATTTCCATATTGTCAGGGTGTCATCTTTTGACAGTTTTGCAAAAAGTGCAAATTGACACTGCATGTCAATGAAACACATAAAAACACTGCAGAATCTTATTATATATAAAACTTAAAGAACATCTCGTGTTGAGTAGGAGTCAAGTTCAAACTCTTCTCTAAATTTCTAAAGAATGAACCAGAGAGTTAGATGACAGCTCTAAACCTCTGGCACACAGTAGACACTACATGTGTTTGCTGTTATTATTATTAATATGATAGATAGATGCCATCTGTCTACCCTATTTTTAAAGTCTCCCCAATGAACCTTTCTCATTTAATACTTTTGTGGGTCTAAAAAGGGAGATTTCAGGCCTGTTTATAGGCCCTTGTGTTATAAAGGTTCTCCAGAGAAACACAACCGACAAGATATATATAATGTAAATGTTATGAGCCTTATTATAGGAATTGGCTCACACAACTATGAGGATGGGTAAGTCCCAATTCCTTAGGGCAGCTACAGGCTGGGAACTCCCAGAAGGTTTTTAATTGTATTAGATTGTTAATGCTGCCAGAATGCAATATACCAGAAATGGAATGGCTTTTATAAAGAGGATTTATTAAGTTACAGTTCTCAGACCATAAAAATGTCCAAACTAAGTCATCCAAAGAAAGATGCCATCACTAAAGAAAGACTGACGGCATCCAAACACCTCTGTCAGCTGGCAAGACATGTGGCTGGTGTCTGCTGGTCTTTTGGCTTCTGGTTTCAAACAGCTTCAACGAGCATTTTCTTTCTGCATCTCCAAATGTCTGGGTCTCATGTAGGGTCTGAAACAACTGTTCTCTAAGCATCTGCATCTCAGGATTCTCCAAAATGTTTCCTATTTTAAAGGAATCTGGTAAACTAATCAAGACCCACCTTGAATGGGTAGTCATATCTCCAGCCAATCAATAGGCTCCACTCACAATTGGGTGTGTCACATCTCCATGGAAGCAATCCAATGAAAGTTTCTCCCCACAATATTGAAATGAGGATTAAAAGAAACACAGTTGCCCCCACAATATTGGATAAAGTAAAAGGACATGGCTTTTCTGGGGTACATAACAGCTTCAAATTGGCACATCAGTAAATTCTCCAGAAGCTGGCTGCCTGAAGTAGAAATGGGAATTCTTCCTTCTGACTGCTGAAATCATCAGTTCTCCTTTTAATGCTTTCAATTGATTGTATGAGACTTCTCTCATTGTTGAAAGGAGTCTCCTTAGTTAATGTAGATGTAATCAACTTACTGATGATTTAAATCCATGAAATTTCCTCACAGTAACAATAGGCCAGTGCTTGCTTGACCAAAATAACTGGTTTAAGTTGACACATGAATTTAACCATCAAAGTTGTCAATTTAGCACCCATACCCCTCTCTTTAAACAATGCTTAATCTCTAAATAAAAATAATAGCAGTCATATTTTTGTCCAACAATACTCAACTGTCTTGTGGGGTACAACCAAAAATGTGCCAACTCTTTCCCCAGAAGAGGGTGCAAGTCCTTCGGCAATATTCACTCTTAAACTTGACATCCTATAATTTGAATATTATGATAGAAAGTTACTACAACATATGTTATACAATAAGGGGATAAGAGAGGGAAGAAACAAAGATATTTGCTTTGTGGAAATATACAAGCATATTCAGAACAAAACAAGGAAGAAGTATTCATAACCATTACAGTACTCTTTCTGTAATGGGTCACATGGTTATAGATCATATTTACGACTGCTTTCTTCCACTACCCATTCGATATTCCCTTTTCCCTCAGCAAGCACCTCAGCTGGACACAGTTCTTTATCTGGTGGGGTGACCCAAACTTTCATTCCTGAAGTTTCTGGACCACTGCAGTCCTGCTTGGTTGTTGCAGTTTTCTATTAACTTTAATCACAGGGCATGGTAGTACTAAGAGACCCCAGAAGGGATCTCCTGTATGCCAGACAAACTCTTCTCTACTTCTGTTGTGTAATAGCAGTCCTATTTCCCCTTGATAATCGGTATTGGTCATCCCAGCCTGTACAGTAATTCCCTTCTTTGCCTGCTAATTCAGAGGCATGAATTACCCAAAGGGGCTGGTTGGCAGTCTTAACTTTCTGTTCAGTGGAATCATTGTTGTGTCTCCTGGTAGAAGCACTCCTCCTTTTCGAACAAGACCAGCAGAGCTTAAGGTTTCAGGGACAGGAAGCAAAAATTTTTCCTATGGATCACTAGGGGTAATAGTGAGTGGTGTCACTCCCATTTCTACCCCTTGATTCCTCAACCTGTGAATCCTGGCTATGGGAGAAACAGTACCCTAAAGTGGATGGTGATGGAATCACAATCCTCACGGTCTTTCCTCATCCCTCAGACCCTGGCTCCAGATAAACAGTCTCTCATATGGAAGAGGAGGGCCAGTCTTCAGCATTGTCACCTATAATGGATTCAACAGTTAGTTATTCTATAATTATTCAATTAGATGACATAATTAATTATTAAAGCATTGATCAACATTTTGTGTTGCTATAGTTAAATGAGATAAGGAAATAATTTCTTAATGATTGAAAGCACTCTCTTGTATTAATTGGATGAGTTAAATTTAGTCAGCCTAGTTCTCTTATATTGTTGTAAAGCTGAGACATTCCTTTCAGCAGTATTAGTGAAGTCTATAGCTTTTCTTTTTCTTAATAGTTTTTTTCACATACCATATAATACATCCAAAGTGTACAATCAATGGATTTCAGTGTAATCACAGAGTAGCACATTCTTCATCACAATCAATTTGAGAACACTCTCATGGTTCCAAAAAGAAAAATCCCGTACCCTTTATACAGCCCCAATTATTGACACTTAGCATTGGTAAGTGCCTTTGATACAATTGATGAAAGAATATTACAATATTATTGTAAACTACAGTTCATAGTTTGCATTAGTTGTATGAGCCTATAGCTTTAACGTAAGAGAAATACAGCATAACCTAGTTTAGTGACAGCATTAAAAATGAAGCCTAAAGAATACCATTTAAATAAACCAAAAGTTACGTTCTAGTGGAAAAAGCAGGAATTAAGTGCATGTTGCAATTAATGACCCAGAATTTAAATATAATGGACAATCAGTGACTTGAACTCCTTCAAGTGTAATGCATAATAAATGAATGGTAATTGACCTTTCTAAAGAAACTTGAGAGATCACTGGTATCAGGTGAAAAGAATAAGCTCCAAAGTTGAAAATCTTGATTTCAGATGCAAAAATATTTTTCAGAATAAAATGTGATAACAGACATATGTTTCTTTACTAGTTATTCTAAATACATAATCTTTAAGATAAAGCAATCCTAGCTATAGTCAGTGGGTAGGGGCTGTGTTTTAGCCATGCGATTCATGGTGCTGATTTTTGTCATATATTGAGAATCCAAGACTCAGACTTCAGTCACCGGCTTCTCTTTGCTGGTGAAATCACAAGACCTGCTAAGATCAGAACCTAAGAAACTGTGGACAAACACCATGAGATTCCCGACCAGAGACCATAAAGAGGAAAACATTGAGAGAACCACAAGGAAAAATGGAGTGGTCAAGAGAGACCCTAGTGGATAAGCATAGCTTTTAGGAGTGATGCTTCTGTATCAAGAAAAAGGAGTCCTGCAGTGCAGCCTATTACCTCTTTCAACTTCTAATGCCCTGAGAAATGCCCAAAAAGTCCCATCAGAATCATCAAAAAGAGGTTACTACCTATTCCCAATTCTCCCCTACCACTGCCTGAAACAGTAACGTTTCAGATAAAGAAAATATGATTTACAATTCAATAATAATATTTTGGATCTTGTTTCAACATAAGAAATAAGGAAACGGATGGCTAAGTAATTTTTTTTCAAGTGTTTACATCTGTTTAAATATAGTTTTTATGCTTTAAATGGGAAAAGAGAATAAGGTGCTTGGTAATGTTACTCATTGTTTATCAACTGTCCCAACTGGGTCATGGGGAAATGTCAAATGTTCAACCAGAGGGCAAGCAAAAAGCAACAGGAGATGGGGATCAGAATATGGTCCTAAATTGTGTAAAAGGCTCTGACCTCTCGGAGCTGTTGCTTTGCATAAAGGCTCCCAAAGTAATGACAAAAAGAGAATTCTGTTTCACTTCAGGTTTCACTTTGCTTTTAGAAGTGGAGTTTCATTCCTGACTGCGCCCTCATAGCTCCAGGGCAGAGTTTGATCCCAACTCGTGTTCAGTGGGAGGGAGTAACAGAGGCATCTGTTCCCATGAAAAGACATGCTGAGAAATGAGGGGTATTAGTGCAATTACTTCTTCAAAGGCTCCTGGGGGAACCAAACTTGCTCTGACTCTCTACCAAGAAAATGCTGGCGATGTTTCCATCTAAGACACAAGTTTTGTAAAAATTCACAGAGGGAAGATTAAGTGGAAGAAACAGGGATGATATGGGAACTCACTATATCTGTACATTGCAAATGTCTTGTTTCTATTATCCTGATTAGCTGAACTTCTCTTTCTATTGAGGTGCTTATTGTGGTATAAAATAGCACAGTCATTTTAGTATTTGGCATCTGTTCTCTGTTGTGAGGTCTTTATATACTTGGATAGACCCTGTAATTTGCCTTTATAAATGTGAAATCTAAAAAACTAGTTAAGTCTTACACACGTACACACACACACATACATTTTTGTGTTCGCTCTGCCCCATGATTGTCCTTTGATTACATCAGCTGGTGGCTGCTTTGAGACACCCCTTTCACTGAAACCATATGAAGAACTAGATTGTGAAACTGTCACTGGATCTGGCAGAGAATTAGGATATATCCATGCAAATGGTATCCACCTGAGAAGGAACCACTGGGGGCATTTGGAGATATCCTAGAGATTGCTAGCCTTGGATAAATCACTAAATCCCTTTTGTCTCTAGCTATTTGCTCTGAAAAGAAAAAAAAAACAAAAGGTTATATTCCCCTCCCCCTCATCCCATTTGGCTTCCTGAGTCTTTCTTTGCCCTTTGGCTTAAGAGCCACCAACAGAATTGTTTCCAAAAAAGAGGAACTTGTATGTATTTGCTGAGGCAGGAATTCTGGTCTTCATCTCTGCCAGTTAACATACCCAAGCAATGACTATATGTCATGACTAAAATCTGTGAAATGCTGAGTGGTTATCTATAAGGGTCACCCCTTTTTTTCTAACTCTTATGATGTGTTTTTTTAACCAAAGTCCATATTTGGGCTTCATAAGCAAAAAACGACTTGTAGAATGGCAGCCAGTTTTTAAAACTAGAGGCTATAGCCAAGCATAAACTCAGTGAACCCAATTTTGTTGTGCTAGAATGGATTGCAATCAACTTCTAACAGTCCTTCACAGTTTTCACTTGTTTTCCCACACATGATCTCATTTGGTCCTTGCAGCGACCATGAGATACTTCAGTCATGTGGAGTTGTTATCCCTATTTCACAGCTGAGAAAACTGATTTTCAGAGAAATTAAAGTGGTTCTCCTAAGCTCACAATTCTAAGCGGCAAAGCCTATATTTAAATCTAAGTTTTCTGACTCCAGAACCTATTTTCCTTTTATTATTTCTTGTTGCCTTCAACTAAATATATAAACCATTACGTTGGGGACAGACTATCAAAACAAACATCTTGCTGGTTTTTATTTAAAAAGCTATTAGCAGCTGCATGGACCACCAAACTCTGGCATTCTCAGCAAAAGAGCAGACGTATGCAGTGCCAAGGCATTTTGTAACTAAGATCCCCAGTGTATTAACTCCTGAACTTGACCTCACTAGTCAGAAAGCTGCTCAGTTGTTTATTTTTTTCCATTTATGCCATATAATTATTTGGGGAAAAATGTAAATATTCAACCACCAAGTAAATATTTACCATTTAGATTCTACAATTAAAATTTTATTATACTTGCTTATCACATATTTGTCTATCCACCCCTTTATCCATCCCACAATCCATATTATTTTTCTGAAATTGCAGACGTCAGTATGCCTCCCCTCTAACAGTTCAGCATCCCTGGCGCTCCTGGAGTTCAATGCTTGCACATGGTTCTTTTTCTAACAGTAAAATTTGCACACAATGACACACAAATCTTAAGTGTACCATACAATGAGTGTTGATGAATATATATATATACCTGTGTATCTCAGACCTGTATCTAAATGTATTACATTGCCTTCACCCCAGGAAGTTCCCTCATGTCTGTTCTCAGTCAATTCCCACCCCACAGCACTCACCCAGGCGAACACGGTTGTAATACTTTCCACCATTGATTAGTTTTACCTATCGTAAAACTTCCTCTGAATGGAGTCATAGTGTATTTACTCTTTTGTGTAAGGCTTCTTTCACCCAAAGTGATGTTTTTTGAGATTCATCCATGTCATTTTGTATATCAAGAGTGTGTTTCCTTTTACTGTCGAATATTATTCTGTTGTAGGAACATAGTAGTATTTTTAGCCATTCTCCTATTGATAGACACTGAGCTATTTCCAGTTTTCTGTTATTTAAATAAAGCCACTATGAAAAAGTCTTGCAGAGATCTTTTTGTGAGTATGTGTTCATTAATCTTGGGCAAATACCTAGAAACTGGACTTCAGGTCTTAGGATAGGTGTACGTTTAGTTTTAGAATAAACTGTCAGACCCTCTCTCAAGGAGTTGTGCCATTTTACACTCTCCCCAGCAGTGAATGTGAGTCCTGGTTGCTCTACATCATGCTCATATTATTTGGTGTTGTCAGTCTTTAATTTTAGCATAGGACTCTTTGAATTATAATTAGAATATCTGCAAGAGCGATAGTTGCCATTATTGAGGGGCAAGTTAGTTAATATTTGCTTTCAGGTCCACCTATTACTATAGTAGTTCAAGTTTTTAAAGCCATATGATTAAATCCAGATTCTCACCCTTAAACAGCTGATTGAAAGCAAAGTCACAATTAAATGTTTTGGGGTTCAATTTGAGCTCTAAATCACTGCTGAAATTAAGTTCTAGGTTTTTTTTTTTTCCATTTAAAAACAAGGCTTTTAAATGAACAAAAATGGCCAGGGTGGCTCTTGCCTTATTCTCAAAAGAAAAAAATTAAAAGTCAATTTTAAAAATTATCACAACTTCTTTGTGATTAAATGTCACCTCAGGGATGACACTCATGAACCTCAATTTTGATTAATTAACATGAATCATTTTAGATTAAGCATAAGTAATATGCGGGAACATTACCTCCAACTAAAGTTGCTTCAAGTTCCTGGAGGAAGTTCTTTTATTTTAATGTAAGTGGTTCCTTTGCTCTTGTAATTTATATGTAGGAAGAAAGTTTCAAGCTTCTTAATTGCTGTTTTCTCAGCTTTTCCTCCATTTTCCATGCTGTGACTCTTTTTCATCTATTATGAAAATAACCTAGGTGGATGTTTCTCAAAAAATGCATTTCCATCCACTTCTATAAACTATAATTAGGCTTATTTGACAGTGTGTCTTTCTTTGATATGAGCTTTTCAAAATCAGAAGCAGTAATAAATCTTACAGCTCTAAAGTGGGAGAAATAAGTTGTATAAATTCTGAGATTAATGTAACATGGTCTAGTATTCATGAAACACTAAAGTATCTTAACTTTTCCACTGCTCTCTAACTAGTTCCTTTCTCTCTCAAATCCTTTCATTTTCTAAGATATTAAAGGATTGTATATGAGTGTATATATGAAATTTTTAATGCAAAAATTCGTAACTCAATTTTAGCTAGGCAGCTTGTGTTTCTGGTGGCACCTATTCAGTTTCAATGCATAATATTCATGAGGGGCATAATAATGTACAATTATAGCATATATATGGGTTACAGAGACATTAGGGAGATAGCACTCATGAAAATGTATTGAATTAGGCATTTTAATCTCTGTTCTGACTTGCTTTTTCAAAAGCATTTACTACTTTGCTTTATCATTTCTAGCTGTAAAATAATTAACAAAATATACTGGCTCTTAAGATAAAAGTTAAAAAGGTAGTCACTTGTTTAAATTGCATAAAATGTAATCTATATATGAAGTCTGCCTATTTTAGGAACTAAGCCACTAGGCACATATTTTGTATTTCTGAAAATAATACAAAATGGCTCAGAATGTCACTGTACTTAGCTGCTGGCTAACTGCCCTACTCATCACATGTACAATACACCAGATTTTTATAGGTTTTTTGAAAAAAAAAAGGAGGGGGCATATGGGCTACCAGGACTAATGTTATGCATAGGTGAAAATAGACAGCTGCAATTGGAATGATGAAGCAGCACAGAAAAGATCTGGTTGCCTTAAAATATTTTCTTCTCTAACCCACCTTTGGGCTAAGACACTGTCTTCAGATTTTTCCATCAAAACCAGTGTATTATTAGATAGTACTCCAGGATTGCTATATATTACATAAACCATTAATGCCCATTATCCTTTCAGGGAGCACAGGGCTGTGAGGGAATGGGACCCAGGTCAGAGATATTTCAAAGGGCTGAAGAGGATATGAACTAATGAGAGGTTATGTGTGTGTGTTGGAAGGGGAGGGGAACCGAGGTAGCAAGATGACAGCTTGAGGGTCCCGTGAGAGGAAGCTCTGAAAGGGAACCTGAGACACTCATGAGAAAATAACATAGTATTTTAAATTTCACATAAAGCCAAATTTGCATGTAAGCTCTTTTGAGGTTTAGTTCTGTCTGCCAAGGGAAAGTCGCAGGATGATTGCAGACATCACTGACACTGAGGCAAAGAATTTTTTGTTTTCCTGTGTTATATAAGCCACATGGTTAGATAAACTCTTGCCCACCTACTAACTCAGTATTTGAAAATGAAAACTAATTATCATTATGAAGTGCTGTATACATACAAATTCTTGCTATGGTTATTTCAGAATTTAGATAAAATTGAAGCCACCGGTCTTTTTCTTTCTGTTTCATTCTCCCTGATATTTTACAACTGACCCACTTTACAAAGGAGTCAAGTCCAAGTGCTGCATTATTTAATCAGCATTCATTTTAAATGAATGCTGATAGAAATAAAGATACAGCATTAAGACATTCGATGGAATTCACTTTTAGGATTTCTTCTATTTCTAATTCGTCTCTAAACTTCTCATCTTATTCTGTTTGCTTTATTCAACAATTGCTACTATAGTTGCAATTATCAATTACTAACTTCTCTCCCCTTATTAAAAGTGATCACTCCATGTTTTATCATATTTACAGTTCTACATGTTTTATCATATCTAATAGAGAAAAGCTCAAGGACTTTAAATTTTAGAGCCTAAGTTCAGTGTTTATTTAGCTTTAGATTGTTAAGTATAATTATTAGAATTTTATTACTCTTCTCTTTTATCACAAATTTTTTATTTTTTCATTAAAACCATTTGGACTTCCATAAATTAACCATAGCAAACAATAAAGGACTATCCTTTGGATTGAGACAGAAAATATTGATAAAAATAATTCACGTCTTGGGTCTCTAATCATATTATGCTAGAGGGTCTTAATATTAAAGAGCTATTTTATAACTGGCAATTTAATACCTCTCTGTTAGTTTCTCTAAAAATATGAGTTTTTAATCTTTTCTTGCAGGCTAAGAGATCCTCTGGTTTAAATATATTTTGGAAATTTGTTCCAACAGTTAATAGTTGAAAATGTCTGATATTTTCAATTGCTTAAAAGATTTATGATTTTAAGCTCTGTTGCTAAAGGGGAAAAAAAGTAAGAGCTGTTAGTCAGAAGGGCACTTATGTAAGAACTATGACACTGGCCACTGGTTCAAAAGCAGGAAGTCCTATATTTTAGATTCATGGCTTTAGGGAATCGTCATTGAGCATGTTTCCCCTTGGAGCTGAGACAACTGGCTGATAAGTGAAATCTTAATCATGTTCATATCTTTTCTCTTTCCTTTTGTTACAGCCCGGAAGATGGTGAGATCCATCCAGAAATCTGTCGGCTTTACATCCAGCTGCAGTGTTGCTTAGAAATGTACACCACGGAGATGCTAAAATCCATATGTCTGCTGGGGTCTCTTCAGTTTCACAGAAAAGGTATCCCTATACGTTATATCACCATGAACCCAGAGAAATGTTAAACAAAACTGATCTTTCGGAGAGTGCCTGGATCACAGAATGTCTATCTACAAACAACTAGAGTGGACCTAAAATGTTCAGAAAATGCTTGATATATGAATTATTAAAAGAAGTCTATATCAGTACTAAGTGCATAAAAACACTGACTCATTTTGAACAGGAATTGTGGTAGAAACAGTTCTCAAATTTATTATTTTGCCACCTGTAAACGTGGCTTTGGTTAGAAAGCTCGTAAGTAACACAGAAAAAATATATAATGATCTTATTGAAATAGAAAATGCTACCCTAGAATGCCACTATTTTCCTAAATAAATCAGGTTGCCAGAAGACCGGCTACATATTGTATCCCAAAGATTTAAAAAATAGAGGTAACCACAAACAATGGGGAAGCATATTAGTATTAGAAAATTCCAATCAAACTGGCTTAAACCATATGAAGAGCACATTGACTCAAATAACCGAAGCCTGGCAGTGGCTTCTGGCATGTTTGGGTCAGGTCTCAGACCCCCGTTCTGGGTAACAGTGCTCTGTTGTCCACTGGGTGTTGCTATCACTTTCAAGCTGGCTTCTTCCACTTCAGCCAACTGACAGCGACTGTTCCAGGCATCACATCCACACACCACACACTACAGAGTGAGAAAGAATATCTCTTCTTCCAATTGCAGAGCAAAAAAAGTCTTGAGCTTCATTCTGACTGGACCATGTGAGGTCAAGGACCCACTCCTCAACGGATCACTGTAACCAGAGGATGGGAATTCACTGATTAGTTAAGGAAATCAAGACCCATTTCTGGAGCTAGGGGTAGAGTCAACCCCACTCAACCAGAGGCTATTACATAATGGGAGACGGTGGAATAGAATGGATGCTGGGAAGGACACTATTACCAGAGGACTCAATTCTCTACTAATTCATTGAACAATAATTTACTATTGCAAATCACGTCCTGAATGCAAAGTTTTTTTGTGCTTGAGCTCAGGAGAATGGGGGAAGGAGGGTAAATAGAAAGTTATCCATGCACCTGATTTCAATCTAGAGCTGGAATAAGTCCGTGAACTCTTGAATCCTCCGAAAAAAAACCTTGTAGGAATGGTAGAACTTGAGCTGGGTTGTAAAACCAGGGTTCAGGCAGGGAAGGAAAAATAATCACAGTCCCGTTGAAGAAGCAGTTTAGGTAGAAATTTTAAATCAAATTAGCGTTGTAATTTGGGGATAACTAAATGATGTGATAAAGCCCTTGCCAAATCAAATCTTGTGTGCACACATATGTATGTATACAACAGGACTAAAAACAAGATTGTGGCACTTCACTCCAAAAAGGGAGAACATTTGCTGAATACATTAATGTTACTGCTTTTTCCCTTTTCTTTCTAAAGGCAGAGCTTTCAAGGATTTCTATCTTGACTTCTGTTATTAATGCAAGCAAGTTTGGAGAGATGAGCGCCTGGCATGCTTTATGCCTGATCAGAAAACTGAAGACTCAGGCACATTCATGATAGCCACATAGGTTGCCTTTGGCCAGATGTCTTTAATTGTCCTCTAATTATTTCTTTCCTTCTCTCTCCTTCTCTTCATGTCTCTCTTAAACTTTCTCTCCCTCTCTCTCTCTCACACACACACACTTACACACTTGCACATATTTACACAAAAACACACATACAGAATAATGTATTTATCATTTTTGTCATAATTGAATAGGCTGGTTATGGGTAGAATTTTTCCCCATGTCTGCGTTGGCTGCATCTAGCATGGAATCCTTCTTTCTGAGGACATTTACTTACTGCCCAGTGACCTCATTCCCACTTCATCTCTAACTCCTAAGTGTGTCACCTGTTCTCCTTCTGGCAACCACTCGAAAAGAATTCCCTTATCCAGATTTCTCTCATTACGTTGGATCTTGAACAAACAAATAAAAAATCCATCACCTCTTAAGTGATCAGCCCAGTCTCCACTGTCTCCTGCCTTCACTGACACTCTCTGCTCTGCTTCCTTCCCTGCCTCTTTTAAAAACAGCAAAAGTTAACTCGCACTCCCTGCTCTGGTGCAAACCTTCCATGTACAGACAGAGAACATACCTGATAGTGCCTTTGATTTCTCTCCATGGAGGATTGTCTCCACTTAAATTTCTATTTTATTCTTCTAAAACCATTATTATTTAAAGTTTAATCCTTAGGAGATCTGCTTCAAAATTAGCCAGGATGCTGGATAAACATGCAGACTCGTGGATCTTGTCCAGGACCTACTGAATCAGAACCTCTGAGGACACTCAAGGGGATTCTGAAACACAGGGAAGATTGAGAATTGCTGCTGTGTCCTTTGAAACAAACAAACAAACAAACAAATCCCCCTCCCAGAAAAGAATAAAAATTAAAAAACCCGAGTCCCTATCGTGCCCATCTTCTTTACTCCCACTCTCTTGTGATACTTGCCAAAGTACATGCTTTTGACTTCATTTTCTGCTTTCTTCTTTCTCCCCTGAGCTAACAAAAAGCAAATACAATTATGGTAGCTGCTTCAGATGGCTGTGAGCTATGTGATGGCTCATATAGCATCAGTTTTCTCCATGAACCCTTGCCATAGACAGTTATAGATTAAATTGTGTCCTCCCTCCCTCCAAAAAAAAAAAATTGAAATCCTACTCCCCAGTACCTCCAAATGTGCCTTTATTTGGAAACAGAGATGTTGGGAATGGAATTAGGCAAGTTAAAAAGAGGTCATACTGGAATAGGATAGGCTTTTAACCCAATATGACTAGTATCCTCATAAGAAGAAATGTGGTCACAATACAGAGGGGAAAATGCCATGAGAACTGAGGCAGAGAATGCCATGAATTGCCAGCAAGCCAGCACCAGAAGCCACAAGAAAAGCACAGACAAGATTCTTCCCTGTAAACTTAGAGGAAGCGCTGAACCTTGATTTTGGACGTCTGGCCTTCAGAACTGTGAGACAGTAAGTTCTTGTTATTTTAAGCCAGGAAACTAAGACATGAACCATGGGGAAAAAAGGCAGCATTCTGAAAGTATAGTCCCATACTAACAGCATCAGCATCACCTGGAACTTGTTAGAAATGAAAATTCTTGGGCTCCACCCTAGACCTACTGAATCAGAAGCTCTTCTAATTTTTATTTTGCTTCTAGAAAAAGTGTAAAGAACAATTCATTAGGACACTTCTTCAAATGAATGTATTTGTAACCTTCTGATCACCATCTGTACTCAGCTAGCCAGACCTCTCTTCACTTTTTCTGAAAATGTGTATGTACCATCCACTCCTAGCAAGCCTCTTGAGTTCATGTCCAAGAACTTAGTGTCTTACGGATTCTGTTACCTCTGTCCAGGTGCCAGCAGAGGTAAGGCAATTAGAAGAAGGAGACTTCCTTATTGGGGGAAATTCTCAAAGTATGAATAAAGAAAATAGCATTATATACCAATAAAAAGCTACACTGAAGATGAAGATATGTTATAGGTGTTGGCACCAAGGAAAATATCATTAAACCAGAGAAAATAAAGCACTAGAACCCATATGCAGGAAAATATATACTAGACATCTTGTTCATTTTTTTGGAAATTTCTGGAATGCTAAATAAAATGCAAGCTCTTAGAGGAGAGATGTTCCCATTAAACACATCTTTCTTTGTTTTCCTAGTGTTTTCAGTTTGCTAAAGCTGCTAATATTTAATATACCAGAAATGGACTGCCTTTTAAAAATGGGGACTTATTAGCTTACAAGTTACAATCCTAAGGCCATGAAAATGTCCAGATTAAGGCATCAACAGGAGGATACCTTCTCTGAAGAAAGGCTGTTGGCAGCTGGGACACCTCTGTCACATGGGAAGGCTCATGGCCAGCATCAGCTGGTCCTTCTTTCCCAGGTTTTGCTGCTTGCAGCTTCTGGTTTAAATGGCTTCCTTCCCCAGCTTCTGAAGGTGTGTCCTTCTGTCTCAGCTTCTCTGGGGCTTCTCTGAGTTCTCTGGCTTTTTCTGTCTTTTATCCTCTCATACAGTAAAAGAATTAATGCCCATCTTAAACGGGGTGGGTCACATTCCAATTGAAATAATCTAACTAAAAGGCCCCTATATCAGGTCTGCATGCACAGGAATAGGTTAAAAGAACATAGCTTTTCTGGGGTACATAGCCTCAAATTAACACACTAGTCCTATATTTTTAATTATACTCCCTTTCTATTTCTTTATTCATTCCATCAATATCTCCACTATACCTAAGGGATTAACTCATAATTATTGTTTTGGACTCCTGGTTCATTTGGACTGTTTGCTAATTCATATTTCTGCCATCAGGATAACATAAAAAATGTCAGCTTAGAAGCCTCTAGCTAATGCACAATAATATATAAAATCTGCTGCTGACTCTTGGGGCAGCCTGGGTTGAAAATATCCAGGACACTTGACTCTCGTGACCATGTTGAGGAAGAAATGGGTTCACAGGCTACAGTACAGGGTTAGAGGAATGAAGAGATGTAACGTGTCCTGCCCTTGGAACTTAGAGATGAGCGCTCCTCAAATAGACAGTGGGAAAGCCTGTGACACCGTTAGAGGTCCAGCTCCTCAAATAGACAGTGGGAAAGCCTGTGACACCGTTTTTACAGTATTGGCGTGAAAGTCAAACAAATGCTTGGACTTCATGAAAACAAGAAATGGGGAAGGGATGGAAAAGAGGGCCCCTACTAATGTGACTTACTAAGGGATTTAATCAAGATTTTTGATAGAGGAAAAATACGTGTAGACTGTAAATGAGAAATAGAGTGGGAACTGAAGTATGTAGGTGATCCAAAATTAAAGGCAAGGTGGTAAAGGTAGCAGGGAGGAGCACATATCAAGAAATCAGTCCCCTTTCCCCAGGATTTATTATATACATATTAAGTCAGCTGTTAGCAAAAAAGGAACATTTATCCACTAGACAAAAGTCTGTCTACCAAGATTTAAGATGACAGACTATTTTTATGAGATAAAATGCTCTTTATCCAACCTGGAACATAAGGGATGGGCCTCTCTTGATGACCTGACCAAGTCCCTTCCTTCAAGAAGTAAAATCATCTCCAGGGTCTCAGGGGAATAGTGACTCCCATTCTAGTCTGTAACATTTGAAATCTCTGCCTAGAAGGAATTTGGTATATTTCTTTAAATGCTATGAGTAAAGTTGGTATTTTAATAATCTTTAGGTAAGCTAACTTCCTCTCTCTTTGTGTGCTGAATACTGGTCATTTCACTCTTCTTTAGAATTTCTTTCCCACCAAGGAAGGTGTGTTATTCTGTAAGCTGCTGGAGTGCAATATACCAGAACTAGAATGGCTTTTTAAAAAAGGGAATTTAATAAATTAGATGTTTCTAGTTCAAAGCCTATAAGAATGTCCAAAGTAAGGCATCCAGGGTAAGATACCTTGATTCAAGGAAGGTTGATGGGTCAAGACACCTCTGTCAGCTGGGTAATCATGTGGCTGGCATCTGCTGGTCCCTTGCTCCTGGGTTCCATTGCTTTCAGCCTCTGTTCTTTTGGGGGTTACTCACTTTGCTTCTCCAGGGCTGGCTTTCATCTCTTGGCTTCCCTTGGCTTTCTCCAGGGTTGGGATTGCATAACATCTCATGGCAATGTCTGGTGGGCTCCAAGCATCTCCAAACATCCATGTCTCTGTTCTCCACATGTCTACATCTGTGTCAGCTCTGCTGTGAAGTTTCTGTCGACTCAGATTCTTCTGCCATTTCTGACTCTCTCCAAGATGTTTCCTCTTTTAAAGGATTCCAGTAAACTAATCAAGACCCACTTGGAATGGGTGGAGCCACATCTCCGTCTAATCAAAGGATCACACTCACAATTGGGTGTGTCACATCTCCATGGAGATAATCTAATTGAAACTTTCCAACCTACATTATTGAATCAGGATTAAAATAAATGGCTGCTCCCACAAGATTGGATCAGGATTAAAACATGGCTTTTCTGGAGTACATAATACTTTCAAACCGGCACAGAAGGGAAAGGGGTGGTAATGAAGTCACTAGGTTTGCTCTATGTGAGAACCTTAGATCAAATTTTCGGGGGGAATTAGGTACTGAAATCAAATTGTTTCACAGTCATCTCTACCTTTAATTTATTTTTATGTCTATCCACCTTCCTGGCTGCCCCCAGAAGTCCAGAGAGGACTGTATAGCACATTTATTTTTACCACTGTGTTGAGAAATCATGGCATGACTTTGCTCTCTAGAGAAAAAAGGACACGCGAGTTCACTGCAGGGAAAAAGAGGATGGTTTCTTTCTGGAAAAAAATAAGCCTCAAGTAATTTTAAAACTCCTGCAGTGAGCTTGAATCTAGTAAATGTAGATTGTCCTTTTCCAATTAAGCAAATTATAATTATCCTTAGCCCTTAACAGTATTGTCAGTGGTGCCTCATGGCTGTGCAGCATCGTACTTCCGAGTTTCTGATAGCTCATAAGTCTGATTGGTACAATCTACTCCAAAATCTTTTCTATAGTGCGAGATCATGCTATTGCCAAAGACATGAAGAATGATAGTACGAAAATGATTTTCTTTTTCTGGCCAACAAAATTAAAGTAAATTATGGTGATAGGAGGTAAAATCCACATTTAATAAAGGCCGTTGGGTTATATAAGTGAGAGAATGGCTCTGAAAAACCATTTGTTTTAAGAAAGATGACAGGTGGGAACAATTTTAGTTATTTGTAGTTTCATATTCTAACACTTTAAGTTGTCGACTGGAGCATTGCTTGATAAGGTCTAATTTGGGGGGTTATAATGAAAAATAGTTACTCTCCTTCTGAGTGAGTTAGGTAGGAAATCTTTCCTCATTATACAATGTCTGATTCATGTAGACTACTAACGCCTGTTTCCTGCCACCAGATGAAATGAGATTGCAGGTTTCATTCATTTCAAAAGCAGAAAGTCGAGCAGGGTTTCTGAGGAAATTGGATGATCCTGTTATTTC
>PVIY010036163.1:9218-20483 GCA_004026745.1 Myrmecophaga tridactyla
CTCTAAGTAGAGCCCCTGTGCCCCGGAGGCCCTCAGCACCCTGCGCCTCTCAAAGTCCCTGCCTACTCCTGCTTAACAGTCACCTTAGTGCGCATCTTATCACTTTATCACTTCAGCGTGGACCTTTGTTCTCTCCAGGAAGCCTAGCCGGGTACCAATGCCTTTCCATTGTTATAGGTTTGAAAAAGAAGGTAGAGAAGCACCGGGCGTGGCTACCTTGCTGAGACCGAAGGCATCCGCTTCATCTGGGGGGATGCCGTAGTTGCCGATCAGAGGATATGTCAGCACTAAGATCTGCGCTTTGTAGGAGGGGTCAGTGAGGGCCTCAGGGTAGCCAACCAGGCCGGTCTGAAACACTGCAAGGAGAAGGCAGGGTACCCGCGCGATGAGAAGGCCCCGGGGAGGCTGCCTTGGCGGTGAAGGATGAAAGGGGCTGGGCTGGGACCTGGACAAGCGATAGCGGAGGAGGGCTGCGGGCGGGAAAATGGCGGGGCCAGGCGGGGCGGTGAGGGGCATCGGGAAGCTGGATGAGGTCGGCAGCCTGCCCGGGTTTGCTTACCCACTTCCCCGGCAGTCGATACAGAGGCCCCAAAGGGCTGGCCCCGCAGGACCGACCCGTCCTCCAACACCAAGGCCGCCATAGGAACGGAGCTCAGAGGCGGCGGCGAGCACGGAGGGGCGGCGCGGCGGTGCAAGCCCCGGCCGGAGCTGGAACCACGTGAGGCCGCGCTCCGGGAGTCGGTCCACGTGGCCCAGGGCGCGGGTAGATGCAGGCAAGGCGGGCGGGGAGTGCGCCAGGGCCGCGGCCCGCTGGACGACGGCGGCGTGGCGGGCGTGGCCGACCACGTAGGGGGCGGGGCCAGAGCCAAGGGGTGGGGCCGTCACGCTCTCCTTTCCGCACCTGCCGTGGAATTCCTTAAAAAAGTATCTGTGAAGTACTCTTCTACCCCAACCAAAAAAACAAAACACAGAGGCAGGCCATTTTTCACTTAAAGAAAAAAAAAGAATGAAGTGTTTATTATTGTCGACAACACAACTGAGAATTGGCAGTTCACTCCTGGTCTGGGAGTTGTCCACCACCCTCTAGGATCCTGCAACTTGTCCATCTTCCTTCCAATGGCAGCCTCCGTCTTGGGGAGGATGCACTGTCGAATGAGGCCTGACTCTGAAACACAGTTCCCAGGCTGGATAACGATAGCTTGGGAGGCTCTAGGTCAGTATGGAGACCCACGTGGTTCACGAAGCCTTGGCTTTTCTGCGTTGGGTCGCCCACAGCAGTATAGATATGGAGAGGGTGGTGGAGCCCAGAATCCCAAAGAACACAAGTGGTGAGAAGGAGCCCTGTGAAAAACACATCAAGGAAGAGGGCATTACACTGAGAGCTCTATGCTAGCACACCTGTCCCTTCATCTTATTGCTTTCCTTTTTCTAGGAGACTTTCATCAGCTCCTGGTCTCCTGCCTCTTCTTTCAGACAGATTCCTGCTCTATGCATTTCTCTTATCCCTAATTAGAAGGCCTAATTCCTCACCTGACGCATACACTTGTAACCATGGAAACCATCAGCACAGAGACACTGTATGAGTCCTGGGCCATCAGGTGCACAAGATCCATTCTCAGGACACAATTCTGGGAGCCAGAGAGAAGAGAAAATATCACTGGACCTCATCAACTATGTATTCCAAATACATGCTTTAACTTAAGAGTCTCTCAATCCTTTCTGGGTCAAAGGGAGAGGAAAGGGGATTACAGGAATCAGAGCATACCAGTAATAATCTTATCTTCTCAGAGTTTTTTGTCCCAGGGGTTAGAGCCTCAAAACCCTGAACAAAAGGCACCTAAGCAACTTTATTAATTATTTCTGGACTCAAGTGAAGAATACAACGGAAGAAAGTTCCCACAAGGATGAAGAAAAGACAGTAAACCTGGGTCCTCAGTGCTATTGCAAAGGTCCCTTTGCCCTTGGCAGATTTTGTTATCTGTATGAGAGGTGATATTATTCCAAGCATCAATATCTCCAGGACAGCTGACATCTTGTGGCAGTACCCTGAGGACAATACAGACTTTCAAAATATGCAGCTCAAAGTTGCTGAGCTCACAGCACTGTGAGTTCTGATTCTCAACCCCCATCCCAAACCCTTACTCACAGAATCTGGAGCTGGGTAAAGCCACGGAAGGTGTTTATCAAGTCATCCTTGAGGGGGTTTGCTTGCAGATCTCTGCAAAGCAGATGACAGTTAGCACTCTGCTCCAGAAAGCATAGTATTTCCATTTACACATCTTCCTGGACTGGAAATCCAGTCCTTAACCTGGGCTATCTGCATTTAGGTATTAACAGTCAGAGCCTGCTTTTTAGGAGTCCATGCCCAAAGACTTTACCATCAATTCTTTGCTATATTCACCTTTTGGGATCGAGGGTACCTAACCACTTACATGATAATAGCAGTGTGTGCCTGAGCAAAGTTTGGACCAGGGTCCTTCAGAGAACAGTTCTGGAGATCCAGCCTAAGGAAACAAAGTAATTAGCATAACTATGTATCTCTCCTCTTCATCCATGGCAAGGTTTGTATTTGACTACACACCCCCCCTTTTAGCTAATCAATATTAATTGAACATAGCTGTACTGAAAGCCATATACTTGGTGCCACAGTGGTAGCTGTTTTAATTCTGCCCTGTCCAATATAGCCGTCATTAGCTACATGTAGCTATTTAAATTTAAGTTAATTAAAATTAAATGGAAAGTGCTGCCCCTCATTAGCAGGAATTCATTCAGGTATTCAGAAGTCACATGTGGTTAGTGGCTACAGTACTGAAAGTACAGACATGGAACATTTCTGTGACAGAAAGTTCTGTCGGACAACACTGTTTGAATCAGTACACCTAGGCCCTGTGAGTTCACATCTGCATGCATACTGGAAGAAATGCGTTTCTTGTCTAGACTAGTGGATTTCACATTGTAACATTATGATACCAATCAGGACCTACAAAGGAAAAATTAAGGCAAATGACATAAAAGTTTTTTCCAAGTGCATTTTTGATCACAGACTGGATGTAAACTCCTGGACACTGAGACTGTGCCACAATTCTATCTATCACTGTCCATTCCTTTACAAATATACACCAAATACTTACTAAAACACTGGGAGAATACTTTTTAAAAAGGCATAACTGAGTTATCTTTGCTTTCAAGTGGTTTACAATTAAGTAGGAGAACAAGACAATTGCCAATACAAAAAATGTTAAATTTCATATGAAAGAAATCACAGGACATTGTACAAATAAATTTGAGCAGTACAGACACTAAGGACTAGAGGAACTCAATCAAAAAGGCATTACTCTGGGATTTAGCAGTAGGGAGAATTCACCAAAAAATGTTGGAATTGTAGGATGCCTAAGTTCTAATTTGGAGGAGGAAAGCAATTCCAGGTAAGGAGAAGAGGCTGAACAAAGAAACAAAGGTGGAATGTCTTTGGAGGTAGGTGAGTCTGGATGGACACGTCTGTAGTAGACGTTGAATACCTAGATCATGATTTGGACTTTATCCTGAGGCCAACAGAAAGTTATAAATAAGATTTTAAAAGTAGAGAGAAACGGGCAGGCCACGGTGGCTCAGCAGGCAAGAACACTTGCCTGCCATGCCAGAGGACCCGGGTTCGATTCCCGGTGCCTGCCCATGTATAAAAAATAAATAAATAAAAATAAAAAAGTAGAGAGAAATAATGGAAGAGAAATTTGCCTCAAAACAAGCAGCAATTAATCAGAAAAGGAAGAAGGAAAAACCATATCAGCATAGTCTTAAAGACTGCTAGCATATTAGCCTTGAAGAATAAGGAGGATTTCATGGAACACCCAGTAACTTGGTAATAAAAGAATGAAGGTCATGCAAAGGTTTTTGCTTTGACTTTTTGAAAAAACCAGGCAAATATGACTTCCACGAAGTTTCAACCAGAAAGAACCATAGGGTTTACCCAGCCAAAAATGCTATACAGATCTTAAAAGGCTGAGAGTCATGGTTTAGATGCCTCCAATATAGGCACCCACGTTGATGCCCAAAGCCTATCTATCAGGCAAGCCTTGTAGAATCCGTTCTGGAAACCCAAGTCTCCAGAGATGCCGTCTCCTCCCTCACCCCAAGATGGCGCCCTTCTGGTTCAGGCAGCAGCGGGCACGCAGCAACAGCGCCGGCGTCTCGTTACAGTAAAGCGCCACTTCAGATGAATTTCGCACACTCCCTGGGCACTGGATGCATATCTGCAGAAGAGAGAAACCTATTAGGACTCCAGAAAGAAAAGCGAAGAAAGATCTATCAGCACTATTAGGAAGACCTATTAGGACTCCAGAAGATCGCGAGTTAACTGCCCGTAAACCTGGCCAAGACCCCTCTCTCCAACACCGGGCGGGGAGGTGGCTCGAGTCCCGTCGTTCTATTAGGTTAGCCTAGGGGATGCATTTCTTCCCGTGCAGCCTGGCGCCACACCGGCGCGTCAGAGCCTTTCCGTCCTAGACCTAGGCCAGGGAAGGCTCTCATCTTTGAGGATCACGCACGATTGGTACATATCAGGCACCCTCCAGTGACTTCTCAATCTGAGAGCCCAGGGTTGGCGCGATGCAAAGGAGCTGGCAGGTGCACAAACAACGCATCAGACGTTACAGAAAGTACATTCCTGCCGTCACACGAAATACGGCACTCGGGCGTGGAGCGCCTACAAAGCAATGAAAGGCTCGTCTGTTTTGAAATAATTTAAGTTACTCAAAGAGTAAGCAGCGAGATCAGATATCAAAGCCCTCAGAAGTCAGCCGGGCTGCGGCGCCGGGAGGCCTGAGCAGCGTGAGTACTCGGGAGCGGGCCCCGCCGGGCTATGGCGGGGTCTGGGACCGGGAGGTGGCCTAGGGGACCAAGGCGGCCCTGCGGGCGGGCGGCGGGCGCGACACTCCAGCCTGCCCCAACTCTGCTTCGGCCTGACCTCTGACTTGTTTCTGTACCTCGGGTAGCGCTAGAGCCCTTTCCACGCCCAGAGCGAGGAGAAGGGCCGCAGCCCAGGGCACCTGGCTCGCATGGCGGCCGGGCCGGCTAAGCGCCATTTTCCGCTCCTGTCTTTCGTCCTTCTCCTGTCTTTCGTCCTTCTCAGCGGCTCGCGTGATCTTGGCGTGACCGCTCCGCCCCGCCTCCCCTCCCGGGCCAGCGCCCTCTCCTTCCCCTGGTTAGCCAAGGCCTCCCCGCTGCCGCCCCGAGCCGACAGCGGGTCCCCGCAGCAAGGCGTTCCCGAAGGGGGCGTCAGCGCCTCAGCTCGTGGCCGCCGCGCCCGCCGCGCCCGCGCACCGTAAACATGGCGGCACGGGGGGCGGGGCCCCAGGCGCTCTGTGGGCCACGCGGTCCCGCAGCGGGAGCACGTGTGCAGTCGCGGCTGGTGAGTCGGGGTGGCCCGGGGCGGAGGCCC
This sequence comes from Myrmecophaga tridactyla, assembly GCA_004026745.1. NCBI lineage: Eukaryota > Metazoa > Chordata > Mammalia > Pilosa > Myrmecophagidae > Myrmecophaga > Myrmecophaga tridactyla. The sequence continues at coordinate 14,656 of PVIY010036163.1, forward strand.
TGGCGAAGACCTTGGCCAGGAGACCGCCAAGAGCCCTAGCGGGGCGGGGTTAGCGGTGGGGAGGGGCGGGGCAGGCCTGTGCCCTGCGTGGGTTCTTAGCAGGGTCTGAGCCATGTGCGGCCACGTGGTGGTCTCTGCGTCACGCTGGTGGAGGGAAGCGCGGAAGCCCTGGAAAGAAAGAGGGTGAGGATTTTGGAGGAGCGGAGGGAGAGCTCGGGCGGGAGGAGACGAGCCTGAGGCCGCCGCGGACACCGGGTCCCTTTCACCTCAGTCGCGAGCGAGTGCGTCCAAGGTGCTCGGCGGGGAGAAGCCGCTGCTGTAATCTCTCGCCTGCCTTTGTCTTCCCAGAAAAAGTGAGTGATGGTGAGCCCAGGAAGAACAAAGGGAGCTAATTAGTCCTGGCGACGTCGGAGGTAAGGGGTAGAGGGAGGCTGGAGCTGCTCCAGGGTGACCCGGGCTTTGCGCGAAGGGTACCTGGGAAGAGCCATTCCCGGAGCGACTGAGTTGTTGGTTTGGGTGCGGACCAGCCAAAAGCCCGCCAAAGCGCGCCGGGGCTCGTCCTGCGCAGCCGACCCAGGCTGAGGGCGGCTCCTGCGCCTCTCTCACCTCAGACCACGCAGCCCCAGGCGTATGTCCTAAGAGTTTAGTAGTGATTAGCGTTTTAACGGGGACCGCAAGTCTTTCAGACCCGAATTCTCCTCACAAGGGTAGATTTGAAGGAAACTTTTCGGGACAGTTGGTGTAGCCAGAGAAATCCTCAGGTGTGACCAAAGTGGTCGAGAATAACTTCCTTTCGTGTGTGTGTGTGTGTGTGTGTGTGTTAGATGTTTTAAAAGGGGTCACACAGCCCACTGTTTGTGCCCTGGTGCCTTATTCTTTTAGGAAACTACTCGGCACTTACTTTTTGGCTCCCCTCTCTTAGAGAGATGCAAATCCACAGGGGTTTGAATCAGTTTAACGAGTTTTGTTGTGTTTAAAGTTAATTTTTATGTACAAACCCTCTGGACCGATCAAGGAAAAACTTCTTCTTTTTCATTTCTTTGTGATTTCTAATCTACTTTCTGTCACTGAGAATTTGCCATTTCTAGATATCATCTATAAGTAACATCCCACAATATCTGCCCTTAGGTGCCTTCTTATTTCACTCAGCATAATCCTTTCAAGGTTCATCCATGTTGCAGCATGTCTCAGAACTTCATTCCTTCTTATGGCAGAATAACATTCCGTGTATAGAGATTTTAGAAAGCCATCACCCTGTTCTTAGAATCGTGCTCATGAAGGCTTCGTTACCCCATCAGCCTCTTCCTGCCTTGCCTGGCTTTCTTCAGCCACTAGGAGGGTTCTTGGCACCTCATGCAAATAGAATTGTATTGTAGCGGATGTCTGTTCCTGGACATTGTGTCACAGTCTGTGCTAGGACCATTTTCTTCCTTTCACCAACCACTTACACTAATCCTTGACAAGTTCTTTGCATGCAGCAACCATCTATCTCAACAGTTGTTCCCATCACCTCTATCATGGCAGTAAAATTTTGCCAAAGAGAAGTGAAAGAACTTTGGATGTTGCAAATGACATAGGCCTGGGCATGTTTATGTTGAACCAAGAGTGGCCTTTTGGGAACATTGTTCTGGGGGGTTGGCATTTGTGACTCTGCAGAAACACAGAGTTTCTGTGTCTTGGGATCTCTTGATCCCAAGAGTTCCCAGCTCTAATTTCCTCTCTTCATTGGCCTCAGGAGGTTCACAGTTCAGATTTGGACTGGATAAAGCCATAGCTTGCCAGCTAGGCAACATCTGCCCAAGAATACAGCGTGGGAGAGGCAAAAGAGAGCCAGGCTGGTCTTATTCCATGTAAACAAAGGCAAAGACAGTTTATATGAATCTGTCTCTATATTGATTGAAATCTAAACTGTGATAAGCTATGTCCCATGAATGACTAGCCAGAATTAATCTTTGCTCTTGTCCCAGTTCTAGGATTAGTGAGGACAGGGCCTCTGGGGAGTCAGTCCCCTGCAGTAGCTGCAGATGGCACCCTTTTCATCTTTCTTGTTTTATATCATGCTGGGTTGGTTTGAGCAAGTTATTTAACCTCTTGTGCCTCCCTTTCCTTGTTTAAAGAGTGTTCATGTACAGTGTTTAGCCTGAGGTGTGTAGGTTTGTTTTGTTTAGAGCAGTTATAGATTTATAGAAAAAGAACAAAGTACCGATATATTGCCTCTGTCGCACACACAGTTTTCCCTATTAACATTTTGCATTACTGTGTTACCTTTGTTACAATTGAGGAACCGGTGTTATTATATCATTAACTCTAGTCCATAGTTTAAGTTACAGTTCACTGTTTGTATTGTATAGTTCTGTGGTTTTTGTTTTTTAAATTTTTTATTGTAGTAATGTATATACAACATAAAACTTCCCATTTTAACCACTTTCAAGTATATAATTCTGTGGCATTAATTTAATTACACTATTGTGCTATATGATCAACACCCTCCATTGCCAGAACGTTTCCATCACCACAACCAGAAACACCATACCCATTAAGCATTAATTTCCCTTTCCCCACTCCCACACCTGCCCCTGGAAACTTTTTTTACTTTGAATTTGCATATTCTACTTTATATAAACAAGATCATATGATATTTGCAATATTTATCCTTTTGTGTCTGGCTTATGTCACTTAACATGGTGGCCTCAAGGTTCATCCATATTGTTGCATGTTTTAAAGCATCACTCCTTTTTATGGCTAAGTAATATCTCGTGTGTGTGTGTGTCAATATATATACACACATACCATATTTTGTTTATCCATTCATCCATTTTTGGAAACCTTGGTTGCTTCTATCTTTTGGCTAGTCTGAATAAAGCTTCTGTTGGTGTGTGAATATATGTTCATGTCCCTGCTTTCAATTCTTTGGTGTACGTATCTAGAAGTGGAATTGCTGGGACACATGATAAATCTATACTTAACTTTCTGAGGAACTACCAAACTGTTTTCCACACTGGTTGTACCATTTTATGTTCCCACTAACAATGCACTAGGGTTCCTATTTCACCATATCTTCCACAACACTTATTTTCAGTTTTTTAAATAGCCAGTCTAGTGAATATGAGGTGGTGTTTTGTGTGCTCCCCCCGCAAAAGAGCAAGAGAAAGTGTAAGCAGGAAATCAGATGGCCTATTGGCCTAAAATCTGTCCCTGGTCTAAGGAGTTTAGGGTTTTTTGTGGATTCAAACAAGGGAAGATGGAGTTGTTACCATTACAATAGGTCTAAACTGGGCTGAGACTAGTTCAGGGAGTTTCAGTAATTTCGAGTATTAATTTTGGCTATTTTATAATATAATAGAAGAAAAAATATCTATATAGTAATTCAGTAATCATCATTTGTTCTTAACTTCTGGATTACACCTCTTCCCTTTTGTTTGTTCATTCTTCAGTCTGGAGGGACATGTTTGCAACCACCGTTCTGGTGGTTGTTCCTGGAGAGACTGCTGTCTCAGGGCTTCCCAGCTTAACTGGCTTGGGAGCAGAATGGTGACTTTAAGTTTCTGAAAAATAAACTTAGTAAATATATTGCAATTTACAGGTTAAAATAAAAGGAGTAGAAGGAATAATTTTTAAAATAGATTTTAGGTTGAACCTGGAGTGTTTTTTCAGGAACAGTGTTGGCAGTTTCTGGCTAATACTTACATAGGAATAATTTCCAAAAGGACCTCCTGACTCAATTTGAAATTTTTTAACCATTACGACTTTATTTCTTTTCCTGTTTTGATCATGAACCCATTGCTAATCCCATGGTGTCAGGGAGGTCACCCCTGGAAGTCATGTCCCATGTAGGGTGGAAGGTGGTGAATTTTTTTGCAGAGTTTTGCTTGGAGAGAGATGCCACAGTTGAGCAATACACAGATTTTTAGGGGGTGACTCTTAGGCATTATGTCATTACAGAAATAAGTTTTATAAGTGTTCTAGTGTGCTAGCTGCCAGAATACAATATACCAGAAACGGAATGGATTTTATAAAGGGGAATTTAATAAGTTGCTAGTTTACAGTTCTAAGGCCACGGAAATGTCCCAATTAAAACAGGTTTATAGAACTGTCCAATCTAAGACATCCAGGGAAAGATACCTTGGTTCAAGAAGGCCGATGAAGTTCAGAGCTTCTCTCTCAACTGAGAAGGCACATGGTGAACACAGGATTTCTCTCTCAACTGGAAGGGCACAAGGCTAATACAGCATCATCTGCTAGCTTTCTCTCCTGGTTTCCTGTTTCATGAAGCTCCCCGGGAGGCATTTTCCTTTCTCATTTCCAAAGCTTGCTGGCTGGTGGACTCTCTGGTTCTCATGGCTGTGTCATTCTGCAATGTTCTGTCATCCTTCTCTGCTGTCTCCGAATCTCATTCTCTAAAATGTTTCCTCTTTTATAGGATTCCAGTAAACTAATCAAGACCCACCCAAATGGGTGGAGACATGTCTCCACCTAATCCAGTTTACCAACCGCTCTTGATTGAGTCATATCTCCAGGGAGATGATCTAATTACAGTTTCAAACATACAGTACTGAATAGGGATTAGAAGAAATGGCTGCTTTTACAAAATGGGATTAGGATTAAAACATGGCTTTTCTAGGGTACATATGTCCTTTCAAACCAGCACAATAAATTTAAGCCTCAAGATCAAGGACTTGGTTTATTAGCATATTTCCTTTTATTAGACAGGGCTCGTATATTGTAGAGTTTATTTTTATAGATCTCTCTGTTACAAGTTTAAGTGGTGATAATGTATGTTTTTCAAAAAGGAGTTGATCTTAGATTTTAGACTTTGTAAAGTTCTTTGATTACAGTTTTAGTAAATCAGGAGTCCCTATTAATTGAGACAATAGCAGGAATTACTGAAGTGGGGAAGTTTAATAATTCTGTTTTCTTTCCCCTCCCTCAAGGGAACTTGCAAATGCTTTTTCATTTTATTCTTAAAATACTGTGAAATACATCAGGGTATTACATTAACTTGTACAGAATACTCATTTCTTATTCTAGGTTCCATGTCAAATAAAGCTGAATTAGATTGTTCAGATAAACTGACAGGTTAAGTCATATAGTGTGCCACAGAAAGTTTAAATTTTTGGACAAAATTAATCTTTCTTTGGTTTCATAAAAATTAAAAATTTAAAAATACTGTTACTATCATCCTTTACTCTGTTTTTGTTTTTTCATTTTTATTAATAAAACCAATCAACATACAATATGAACATTCTTTTTTTTCCGTCACATAGTTGTATATTCATCATCATGATCATTTCTTAGAACATTTGCATCAATTCGGAAAAAGAAATAAAAAGAAAACAGAAAAAAATTCACATACATACCATACCCCTTACCCCTCCCTTTCATTGATCACTTAGACTTAGTAGCATTTAAGTCTACTAAATTTATTTTAACATTTGTTCCCTCTATTATTTATTTATTTTTAATACATGTGTTTTACTCGTCTGTCGATAAGGTAGATAAAAGGAGCATCCGACACAAGGTTTTCACAACTACACAGTCACATTGTGAAAGCTGTATCATTATACAATCATCTTCAAGAAACATGGCTACTGGAACACAGCTCTGCATTTTCAGGCAGTTTCCTCCAGCCTCTCCATTATACCTTAACTAAAAAGGTGATATCTATTTAATATGTAAGAATAACCTCCAGGATAACCTCTCGACTCTGTTTGGAATCTCTCAGCCATTGACGCCTTATTTTGTCTCATTTTGCTCTTCCCCCTTTTGGTCAAGAAAGTTTTCTCAATCCCTTGATGTTGAGTCCCAGCTCATTCTAGGATTTCTGTCCT
>PVIY010036164.1:0-25678 GCA_004026745.1 Myrmecophaga tridactyla
TGCTTCTCAAGGCAGGATAATAATTGTAATTTCAGTGATAATAACATCAAATAACATTGATAACCAATTATAAATTGTCACATAAACTGAGAATATGGAGACACAGTAAAATTGTGAAGGAAGCACTGAACACACATGGCTCCAAAGGTAAAGAAAGAATGAATAGTAAATGTTAGATGCAATATTTTCAAATCTGATGCTGACATAAAAATATCCCTGAAAATAGATGTTCATCGACCCTATTCCCCAGTCTTGTGATATATGGCCACATGTGTCTTTCTGACCAATTCCTTCTATCCATTTTTCAACATGGAAAAGCGTATTTTGAGATGTTGATAATATTCTCCAAGAAAATGGCCCACATTTTCCTCCCAGGCTAGCCTCAGGGATATTGACTTTTCTTGTCCCCTGTTCTTTTTATACAAAGACACTTTCCACATTCCAATAATCAGTTAACAATATGAAAGCACAGGACAATAGCTTAAATTCAGTACTGTTCTCATTCTGGAATACTCTTTCTTGGAGTTGAGGATTTCATCCACAAGAACATAAAACCCATGTGGTTCTTCATCTTTCGGGCAGCAACATCCAGATTTGAGGGTCTCAGGGATACAGACATGAAGGTAACATGAGCGATGCATATGATCACATGACTCATTGTGATTCTCCTTTACCTCAGGTTTCCTGTCCCAGGGGCAGCTGCAAGAGTAAGGAACTTATTCTTATGTAGTACTTACAGAGGGTTCTATTTTGCTGGCTGTTGGAATGTAATATACCAGAAACAGAATGGATTTAAAATAGTGGAACTTATAAGGCTGCAAGATAATAGTTCTCAGGCTTTGAAAATGTTGAAATTAAAACAAGGCTATGAAAAGTCCAATCTAAGGCATCTAGGATAAGATACCTTGGTTCAAGAAGGCCAACAATGTTCAGTATTTCTTTCTCAGCTGGAGGGGTACATGGTGAGATCTGCGAGCTTTCTCGTACTGGCTTCCCCAAGGTTTTGTCTATTCTGTTGGCCCTAATGATTATGATGGCTCTCGTGGCTCTCTTGGCACTCACGTCTCTATTCTTTTTCCAAAAGTGGTTCCCTCTTAAAGGGCTATACTAGCAACCTCACCTTGAATGGGTGCAGATATATATCCATGAAAACCATCTACTCAAAAGTTAGCACCCACAAGTGGGTTGGTCACATCTCTAAGGAAACATTCAAAAATATTCCACCCAGCAATATTGAATGAGAAATAAAGGATATCACTTTTCTGATGTACACTCTGATTTAAGCCAACACATTCTACCTTTTGGACCCCATAAAGTCATGTTCTTTCCAAATGCAACATGCATTCATCCCAAAAGAATGTCAGCGAGCCTTAAACCATTTCAGTAACTGTAAAAATACCACACAAAGTGAGAAACAGTACAAAATCCTAACAAAGTCACCTACCAGCATGGTCAGTTTTAATGTAGAATGTTCCTTTGGCCTGCATCTGTGAAACTCAGAATGAATTATTTACTGCCACATTCAATGGAGGGAATGTCATAAGATGCAACTTCTCACTTCCATATGGAGAAATTGGAAGGAACATATGGTTCACCAGACACAAGCCGTTTTGAAAAGCTCCAGGGAAAATTTTATTATATTTCAAAGTCTGAGAATCATTTAACTTCTGGTCTTTGGAAAATGGCAGGCCCACCCTTTCCAAAGGCCTAAGCAATGGCCCACCTCTCTCTGAATGCAACTTTGGAAAACATCGAGGAGACCACCATTATCTCAGCTCCACCCTTTCCAAAAACCAGGGACTCACCCAGGCTCTCTGCCATCTTCAGGGCACACACACTCAACCCTTCTATGTGGTGGCAGCCAGGTTCTCACCAATTTCCAAGGAATATGCTTCACTCTGTCCAAGGTCTGACACAGCACAACACTTTCCCTGCAACCAGGTGGAAGGTACATACTCTACCTTCGGGGTAAATTCACCTTCTCCAAGTACATTGCTGGGTCTGCTCTCATGATGCAGGATATCCTGATTTCAGACCTTAGCCTCCATGCTTCTGTCTCTGAAGTCATTTTAACTTCAAGTTGTCCCTTTTCTGAGCCTTTTCATCCAGTCTGGAAGTGGTTCCATTTATGCAGATCCCAGAACACTCTTGTTGGTTTTCTATGTAGCAGGCAAGGAATCATGCCCATCAGACAAAAGGAGTTTCCCCAAACCCTTCATTGATAATTCTACCTACACACCTAGCTTTTCCTGAAATGGCTGACTTGTTCTATGTTTGGTTAATTCCTCATGTGGGGCACTATTCTATAAATTCTCCCTCCCTGGAAGTCCAGAATTTTCCAGAACATCAACTTCTGGCTTCTTTGTACCCAAGAGTTCAGTTCTCAGCTTACCTCTTTCCTGCTGTATTTTACTATAAACTGAAAGGAGAAACCAGGTGGTGCTTTCCATATTTAATGTGGAAATATCTTCTGCTAAATATTCAAGTTCATGGCTTTTAAAATCTTCCTTCCATCTAGAGCCTGCAGGTAGTTTTGATAAATTTTCTGCAACTTTAAAACAAGCACCAGGCAGGCAATGGTGGTTCCGTGGCAGAATTCTCACCTGCCATGCCAAGGACCCAGGTTTGATTCCCGGTGCCAGCCCATGTAGAAGAAAAAAAGGTAAGCATTACCTTCCTTCCAGCTTGCAATAACATGTGCGTTGTTTCTATCTAAGTCTTTATCAGAAGTATTTTTAGCATCCACATTTCTACAGTCTCTTCAAATCATTCTATGCTTTCTCAATCAAGCGCCACACAATTCTTCCAAAATCTTCCATTTATTCCATTTAAAAAGCAGTTCCAACATGTTTGGTATTTACAAATCACAGCCCCGCACTCTCAGTACCAAAATCTGTTCTTGTTCGCAAGCTGCCAATATGTGATATACCAGAAACAGAATGGCTTTTAAAAAAGAGAATTTATTAATTTACAAGTTTACAGTTTTAAGGCTGTGAAAATATCCAAATTAAGGTAAGGCAATGAAAATATCCAATCTGAGACATCAAGAGAAAGAGAACTTGGTTCAAAAAGGCCAAAGATGCTTCAGGATTCCTCTCCTAGCTAGAAAGACACATAACAAGATGTTCTAGCTTTCTCTTCAATGGTTGCCCTGGTGTTCTGTCCCTTCTGTTGGCTATGACAATTATGGTGGCAAGCCAGACTCTCCTTGCTCTGTTCTTTTCCTAAAAATGGTTCCCTCTTAAAGGGCTACACTAGGAACCACAACTTGAGTGAGTGGAGACACATGTCCATGGAAACCATTTAATCAAAAGTTACCACACAAAATTGGCTAGCCATATCTCCATGGAAACAATAAAAATAATGCCACCCAGCAATATTGAATGAGAATTAAATGATGTGGCATTTCTGGGGTACGCAACAGATTAAAACCAACATACAGGGCCTATCCGTCATCTGTTCTTGCTCTGATTTCTCTGCATCCAGCAATTATATAGGTTGGATGTGTCTGTTTTAAGGAAATAGGCTCGAGCATACTGGAAGGATAACTAGTGGAAGAAGTATGTACTATAATGCAACTCTTTACGCCCAATTTAGCACCAACAGAGACACCAGCAGAATTCATCTTATTTAAAGCTGAAGTGTGCATAGTTAGTTCCTGCCATGCTGGAGACCTGGGTTCAATTCCCTGTCCATGCAACAGAAAAAATCTGACTGCCCTGAAAGCTGAAGGGGGAAGCGTGATCCTGTATTACTGTGTGAGAGACACAGTAGGGAGAAGTCAGGGTGAACACGGAACAAACCTCCTTTGTAGTGTCCCCAAGGATTCATGGGGTGTTCAATAACAGAATACTTTCTAGCCACATGAAAGAATTGGGTTTGATTTCAGGCTCACGCATGCAAAAAAAAGTGCTGTAGAGCCTGAGAGCTGAGGACATGGCTGGGTATTACTGTGCTTCAGAAAGAGTGAGGCAAGTTCTGTGTTAATCCCAACAGAAACCTCCCCTGCAGTGTTCCCATGGGGGCCCTGGGTTCTTACGACCTCTGGGGGAGACACAAGTGCAGGGGCAGAGAAGAGTTGCAGAAGAATGTCCTGTCCTTATTTTAGAATTTCCTCTTCCTTCTTCACACATCTAACCTCCAGAGGCCCTGCAGGTGTGCACTTCTAAACAAAACCATTGTGTATCCAAGGTTCAAATTAAGTACTGTTTATTTTCAAATTCATTACAATTATACATTATAATTTTGTTTTTTTGTTTTGTTTTGTTTTGTTTTTGTTTTACTTTTGTTCATGTCACCTCCTTCTGGATTGGGCTCAATGTGTGCAAAATCATGCATTTATGAGAATCATTTAGGTTAATTTTTTGAACTGAACTCACCGGTATTGGAATCCTCAGAAAAAAAGTCTTCCCAATCCCATGTAGAGACCCATCTCCTCATGGACAGGAAGAATTATTGGCAGCCTCAGAATGCATTAAGTTTAGAATAGGGTTAGATGAGCTATATTATCTTCCAATGTTTTCAATCTTGCCAAATAGTATAAAAAATAAAATCACTCCTGAATCAAAGGGAAACTGCACCATAAGCAAAAAATCTGTAACTTTAGAGATCAATAAATATGCTAAATTAATATCTTCACTGTTCTGTCAAAGTTTGTCTGTTTTCTTTAAATCAACATTCAGTCAAAACATTACTGGACACCTCTCAACTGTTCATTGGCTCATCAACATCCTCTCACTGTAAATACCACTCTGCATGTCCACTTTCTATCTCAGTTGTCCTGCCAAGCTACTGAAATATGAATTAGATATAAAGAAGAGAGGAATTAACACCAAGAACCACTCACTTTCCATTCTCTGAGCTTTCTGTCTGAGTCAGGCCTGCTGATGAAAGTGAGTGTAAAGGACTGGACCCAACAGGAAATAACAAAGAACAGCAGATGCCAGGACTTTCTAACTGAAGCTAGAAACAGTTGTAATCTGAACAAATCCATCAAAACCCCAAGCAAGAAGGCAAATGTTCACCTAAATTTAGCTAGAATCCCCATTTACAGACAAATTCATGGAAAAATGGCTGGAGCATATACTAAGGGGGTGGTACCATGTATTAGAGCTCTGCATACCTATTTACATTTATCATACATTATCATCACGTGAAGCTAAAATTGAAAGAATCCTACTCTGCCTCTCTGTCTTCTACCAGAGAGGTATCTCGGGAGTACATACGTCAGAAAAACCTGGGCAAGCAAATAATGTATAAAATGTCTGTACAGACAAATCACCTTTAGTCCAAGGGCTTTACATTCTATGAAACAATTTGAAATGAATCAGGACTTAGTTGGTGAGAGAAAGAGGACAGTGAATGAATCATAAGGCGGGAGATGACAGAAATTTGTTTCTTTGTTAATGCAATATTTGCTTGCATTCAAAACGCTAGCAGAAATTTCAGAGTTTCAAAATTACAGAGGGAAGCAGTGCAATCTGCCTTTAAGATGAGGTTGTTGCATCAGTTAACTGTCAATGAGTTAAAAACCATCCCAAGTCAATGGTTAACAAATATATACAATTACTCATTAGTAGTTGGGATATATGGACACACTGTTATTTTGATCCAGACACTGTTAATCTAAGCTCGGCTTTTTTTTTTTTTTTTTTTTTTTGCATCCACAGACATGCATTCAACTCTAATGTAGTGTAAGGGGGAGGTCAGGCCTGGAGTTTCTCAGCATTTTACAGGCTAGTGGTCACTGGGGTACCATGCCAGAGGGTAGAAACACACGAGGTCCCCAGCCCAGGCTCACCACCACATGGCCTCAGCTTACCTACATTCTATTGGTCAAACAAGTCCTAGAACAAGACAGATCATGTTTGATGTTAGTTTTTCTTCCTCTAGATGTTAGAGACCAGATTCATCATGAAAAAGTCCACAGGGGCATGATCAATGAGCATATATTGCAATCCATACTACAGAATTTGTGTAAAAATACCACAGAACACTTGTCTAATTATAAAAATATGCCTCAAGGAATGATAACATCTTTGATTAATATCTTTAACAAACTGTGGGAGTGTATTGAGTTGAAATGAAAAGATTTTGGATTTGAAAATGGAAATAATTTCATAATTAGATGGCAGTACACAAAGTGCCATTATTGTGGTTGATATTTTGACAGGAAAGAAACTTCACCAGTAAGAAACTTCACCAGTGGCTTGAGGGAGCCAGAAAAAGTGAAGCATGGCAAGGAGAAAAAATCCCACACTGGGAAAGAAGGAAGAGGGAGGGAAAGTCTTAAAATGTCTAGGAGATGGCAGAGACTCAGCGTGACAGCGGACATCAGAACCAGGGAGTTCAAAGTTTCAACGGGATTTGTGGCCTTGTAAGTGCAAGATATTATTTGCTTACCTGGGAAGGGATGTTTGAGGTCTTGTCAGTGAAAGATATTATCAATTGAGAAGCGATTTTTGGCCAGTTCTCTAAGGTATTGAACTTAACAACCAACAGCTAAAAATGCTTATTTGGGGTTGTTTGTAAATAAATTGGACAGATAAAATATAAGTTTGTGCCAGCAGATTCTAAAGGATCTGGGATTCTCTAAAATATAAATAAACAACACACAAGTCCAGCACACAGGGACTATGCTTAGCTTACTTATGTAATGGTATGAGAAACTTATGGAAAAGAATTGGGATTATTTGAACTGCATGGTATGAGGCACATGCCTCTCATATTTCCCCATCTATTGCTCTTTTCCACCAATAAATGGTTTAAAGAAAAATAAGAAAAGATTCAGACTGTGGCATTTCTACTCAGGAAAGGGTCCCAGCTATCCTATCGGTGCCTTCTCCTCAACCCTGTAACTTCCTAGGAGAATTGAGAGAGACAGTCATGTTTTAAGCCCATTAAGCCGATTATTAATCTTCTTAGTTGGATGACCATATTGCAATAAAATTGTCTGAACTCATTCCTCTCTGTTCCACCCCAAGAAGCTCAATTGTGATGCCCCCATAGCTTATCAAAGGTTATAATTGAAGCATGAATGTCATCATGGCATACATTCTCAGGGACAATTCTCAATATTTAACATTGCACATAATATTATAAACATACAAGGAAAATATTCTTGTTCCTCAAATAACTCCTCTTAAATTTCATAGATGAATATGCCAAGAAAAAAGCCCCCATGTGCTCCTCACATTGTAAATTTCCAGGGTGTGGGCAGGGATGGCACCTGTGGACTGCCTGGTGGCGAGAGGCAGCTGGGGTCTTGCAGAGAGGGTTTTTTTCTTCTCTCTTCAGCTTATCAGTGGGAAGATTTTAATTCCTTCACTCCTGAAACTGAAACAGCCATCTTTTCTAAATAGCAAAGAAAATTTTACTTTTTTCCTGGTTTCCAGGTTATTATGAAATAAACTTTTGAGCAATGCATGGATTTTCACATATGCAGTCTTAAAATCAAGGGGCACAGGTCATTTGAAAGCACAAACTCAGAGCCTCCAAAATAGAATCAACTGTGAACATTGCAAGAGCATTGCTGTTCTGGTTTGAAAGCAATGCGTACCCCCAGAAAAGCCATGTTTTAATCCTGATTAAATCTTATGGATCCAGCCTTTCTTTTAATCCTAATTCAATGCTGTATGTCACAAATTTTGAGTAGATAATCTCCACAGAATTGTGACACACTTAATTATGGGTCTGACCTTTGATTAGATGGAGATATGAAACCACCCATTCCAGGTGGGTTTTGATTTGTTACTGTAATCTGTTAATAGAGGAAACATTTGGGAGACAGACAGAAATGGCAGAAACCACAGAAACCACAGAAATCAGAGAGAAAGAGCTGACACAGATGCCTGGAGCCCAGCAGAAGTCACCATGAGATGTTAAACAGCCCAGATCCTGGGGAGAGCCAAGTAAAGCCAAGAGATGAATGCCAGCCCTAGAGAAGCAAAGTGAGGAACCCCCACAGGAACAGAGTAAGGGACCTGTGGATGTCAGCCATGTGACTACCCAGCTCATAGAGTTGTCCCTGACCCATCGAACTTCCTTGAGTGAAGTTGTCTTTCCCTGGATGCCTTAGTTGGGTATTTCTATAGGCTTAGAACTGTAAACTTTTAATTTAATAAATTCCCCCCTTTTTATAGCCATTCCAATTCTAGTATATTGTATTCTGGCAGCTTAATAACTAACACAGTTGTTAGTCAGAATAAGTTATAGATAAAGAAATTTCCTGGTGAAGTCCCCTGGACCAAGCAGACTGAGGAGAGAAAAAGCTTTGATTTAATTTTCCATATTCACTGTGCTATTACAGAACTCAGTAAGTTTTAAACACACTACAGCACTGTGTTAATACTCAGTTCAGGTCATCTTCATCATTATTCAATGATTATGTTCTTATGGGGTTCCCATTAATCTACAGAAATCGGAAACATCTTTCAAAATATACATTGGTTAGTTTCAGTTTGATGCTTTTTAGATAAATGCCTATATATATATCTTTAGGAATTTATAGCTGCCATCCAAATTCCCCAGTATTTGCAGTGATATATGCAAATAAATGGGACACAGTTGTCAAAGGGAAATCATATGTATTGTGGTGGTATTGCCATGCATATGTATATTTTTCACTGCAAAAATTATACAGCAATTCATATGTATGTGATGAAGCCCTCCCACATGCTCTCCAACAAATTTCTCTGTCTTCAGTTATTCCATCACCAGGAGTTCTTGCTGAGAATTGATAGGGCAACCTGGGGGAATGGACCGCAGTGGAACTGGGAGATACGTGCTAATGGTGCCACCCTTCGTTCAAGTGCTTAAGCTCCATCTCCAGAGACCCATTCAAGGACCAATTCTACATATAGTTGAGCTCCATAACTTTGGCAAATATTGCTATAAATTACTGTGCAGGATATATTGATGGGAGAGCAATGTGACCCCGGAAACAAACCACTGCTTCAGGGAGACACTTGATCTGCACAGGCTTTAGAGCCAGGGCCCAGGAACAGACTCTAGTAACTGTGTAGTTAGAGACTAGGAAGGCTATTCATATACTGTTCTGTTGTTTTCCCTTTAGTATAAGTAGGAAAATATGATGTGTTGCTCACAGGAGCATTCTAAGCCTCATAGATTATTGTACTGTATTATTATTCCACATTTACTGGCTCTATTGAAAAGAAAATATTTTAAAAATGTTATACAAGGGAAAAAATGTGAAAGAAAAATTTATATTTACTAGAAATTATAGTTCATAACAATTTCTATTGTATCATTGTGCCATTGAATCATTTCATATAAATATAAATTTACATATTCATATATATGCTGAGATACACATATTCATTTATGGCATTTCATATTTAATATTATTATATACTAGCTATATTAATATATGTGTAAGTAGTATTTTATTACGGGTCATTCATAATTTATTTCACTAATTTTTCATACATGTATCAATTGATTTCTCATTGTTCACTACAAAAATGCCAATTTTCTTCAAATATTTAAGGTAGTCAAGGGCTTTATATGATTTCAAAAAAAAAGCACAATACCTTTGATTAGATGGCCTTGAGGTATTCATCCTCACTCCTGCTCCCTGAAAATTTCTGGGAATGATTTGAGAACAGACAGAAGAGCTTCCATCCATGTGTTTCCATGTAAATAGGAGTCTCTCTCTTCATTGCATTAGGTGATATCTTCAGCATAACTTAGTTTTTCATTATTGCTGCCTTGTTTTGCCACAAAACATAAAAAATAGCACTTATTTTCTATTTCCCAAATCAGGTAAGGAGATAATAAATTTTAATAACATTTATAATGCAACTAAATATCCAGAGATATTTAATATCTACAGGCCAAGATTTATTCTCAGGACTTTACATACATGCAGTCAATTTTTTACAATTAATTTACAAGGTAAGAGAATGTAATATTTCCATGTTAAAGATGAGATAATTAAACCTTTTAAAAAAACATATCTAAGGGTGCAATAGAAGGGATGCCAGGCTTTAATACATAATTTTACCTGTAATATTTAAAGAAAACTTTTAGAAAGCAGTAAAGCTTTTTAAAAAGACTCCGAAATCTTGAAGTTCAGCTACAGCATTCATTGTATATAGTATTTTGGAGGTTGATTCATGCACCCCTCAAGAAACATGCCCAATTCTTAATTCAATATTTGTGGGTATCAACCAATTTTTAAACAGGGCCTTCAAAGATATGATTACTAAAGTAGGTAATCTCCACTGCTGGTATTTGAAAATCCCTATTTATGTGAGGCCAAATTAATCAGGATGGTCTTTAACCTATAAGGCTAGGGTATTTATAAGCAAAGGAAATTCAGGCACATTTTACTAGGCTTGAAATCAAAGATGGCAGAAGTCAGAAAAGTTCAAAAAGTGTATCACCATGTTATAAAGGCAGAGATATTGCCAGCTGGGAAGGAATGTGGCTAGTATTTGCTGGTCCCTTGTGCCTGCGCACCATTGATTTCAGCCTCTGTTTCTATGGGGTTTCCTTGCTTGGCATGTGTGGGACTTCACTTATCTATTCCAGGACACAACTCTGGTATCTGGCTTGCTTAGCATCTCCTAGCAAGGTGCAGGGTGATGTCTTCTGGGCTCTGTATCTCCAAATGTCTAGGTCTTGTGTTGACTGAGTCATCTTGAAAGCAATGGTTCTCCAAGCATCTACATTGGCAAGCATCTCTGTCAGCTCTGGAAGTCTCCAAAATATTTCTTCTTTTAAAGGATTCCAATAAGCAAATCAAGATCCACACTGAACATGCATAGTTAAATCTCCATCTAATGACAGGCACATACCCACAAGTGACTAAGCCTCATTATCATGGATAATATCTAATCAAAACAGTTTCCACCCTACAATAATGAACCAGAATTAAGAGAAACAGCTGTCTCCAAAAGATTGAGTCAGGATTAAAACATTGTTTTTCAGGGTACAAAATTGTTTCAAATTGGCACATGTGTATAGACTACATTTTCCTATTCCAGCCATTAGCTGATGGAAACGTTAGGTCACTTCCATCTATTTGTAATTGTGAATAATGTTGCTATGAACTTCAGTGTGTAAATATATGTTTGAGTCCCTTTTATCAATATTTTTGGTTTTATAACTAGAAGTGTGATCATGATGTCTTATGCTCATTTTATAACTATGAAGTTATAAATGCTATGAAAGAATGTCAGTTCTTGAAAGAAATATTTTATTGGCTTTGATAGATAAAACTCACATTCCTGGGGAAAGTGTTGTAGAGAAATCATCTATCACCATAGGGAATACTTATATCTTCAGCAGCAGAAGATTGCTAGAAGTTTGGTTTTTAATCAAGACACTTGGGCATCTTTAGAAAAATAAATCTGTTATTGGAAACTGGACAAAAGGCAATTTCTCCCCTCAAAATGTGACTTTCTATCTTATGTCTACCACACCATTTTATTTTGGAACCAGATGTTTGGTCAGATTCAGAGGACTACAAAAAGAGTTTTTCCCAGAGATGAACAACCCTCACAAATGGTTTTGATGAGATTAGGAGCTTGATTATTACTGAGATGGGTTAAGGCTTTGGAGAAATAGGTGTGGGTTAAATGCATTTGGCAGGGGGAGGAGCATGAGTTTTTGGCTTGAGATGGGATACTGGGAATGAATCATATATTACACAGAAGAATGTTCACTCATTGATTTTGTTCCTGTTATTGTGAACACCTTTGTTAGTAGGACCATCAGGCATTATTATCAGTTAAGGGTCACACTCATTATGAATAGGATCTGAGAGGATCCTATGCAGATCACGCCAAATTAAATAATAGTGAGGCTTAATGCATGCTACTTGAGTCCTTTTAATTAAAATAAATTAAAATAGAGTCAAGGAGTAGTACCAAAAATCAGTAGAAGACTCAAGTCCATGGAAGCAAGAGTCATAGAACACCAGAAACTGAGTAGATCACCATATAACAGGGACAGAGTTGGAAAACAGGGAACCCTAAGGATAAAGGCAAACCAGCACCAAAAAGATACAGAATGAGAGAAAGCATTGGTGTGGAGACCTGTATCTCTTCCTTAAACCAACTAGATTTGTGGTATTTGTCATAGTAGTTTGAGAAAATTAAGATGTATATAAATACAATAAGGTAAAATATTATTCGAACCTGATACTGAGAATGCCTTTGATAACTATGGAATGTAGTACTTTCTTCATATGTCTTTGCTGTATTCTCTTTAAAAAATAGATTAGTTTTATTGCACTTCTATATGCCATAATTTTATTTATTATTTCTAAAAAATAGTACTAATAAATATAATTTTATTTAGTTAATACCATCTGTGCCTCTGTCGCATTTCCACTTTCTTGATTGTTTTTGCTAGAAATATACTAAATGTGTTATATTTTTTAAATAGAAAGCTAACCTGTTATTTTATCTATTTTGTCTATATTTCACACTTTTTTCCTATTATCCTTGTTATTTCTTTGTCTCAAGATTGTTACTTTAATACCTAATTTTTTTTGTTTTCTTCATTTGCAAAATTACACCAGGGGTTCTAGATAATTTTTTAATTTAACATTCAAAGCTACATACTGCCTTCTGTACAATTGTCTAGCTTTCTTCTCATAAATATTACTTATTGTGTTTAAAAGTTACAATATTAACGTTAGTATACCTTCACATTCACAGAAAAGTGGCAAAAATATTGTAGAATATGGTGTGTTCCTGAATACACCTTGACCTGAGCCACCCATTATTATTAACTATATCCTCATGAAACATTTGACACTCTAAGGAATTGTACTTTGTGAGTTATTATTAACTAAATTCCACTCCTTATTCACTTTCACTGATGTTACCAAAATGTCCTTTATTTGTTCCAAGATTCCATCCAGTTTGTCATATTACATATCATTTCATGTCTTCCAATGTTCATTATTTTCTTTGAGGTTTTCTCTGCATTTGAAGAACTCGAAAGATTTGAAGAATGGAGAAATATTATTTTGTATTCTACTCAATTGGAAAGTTTATAAGTGTTCTCATGACTAAACCTGTGTATAGATTTTAGAAGGAAGGTCACAGAAGTATGATACCATTTCATAATATTTTGTCTTGTGCATGCTATGTAAACATGGTTATCATTGAGAGTTTGGCCTTGACCACATAGCACAGGTAGTGTTTGTTGTTTTCCTCCACTGTGAAAGTACTTTATTTCTCCCTTCCCATATTATTTCACATGTAGTCAAGTTATTAACAGAGACAACACTCATGATAGAAGGATAATTTATTTCATGATATAAGCTCTGTTATAATTTATTTCATTACCTTCATAAATCTTTTGTAATTATGCTCTAGGGGAGATCTTCTCTCCCAGTCACATGATGTTTTTTTTTATTATTTCTTCAATTATTTACATCAGTATGGACTTATATATTTATTTTGTACTTTGAGTTAATATATAATACTGTGTTATTTATTTTATTTCACTTGAATTTGTTCATTGGAAGTTCTTTAAGTTTGCCTTGTATTTCTGTTGAAATGCACCTATCTTTTTGTTCTAAGTTGCTTCTTCACCTTCCAACCCTAAAATATGCTACATGATCATTTTAGATCTACAAGTGGCCAATTAATATGGTTTCCTGGTATCTTATATTGAATATTGTTATTTATAAATTAATGTATTGACACTAGTTATGGTAATTCCTATTTGTAAGTACTGTTTTTTTATAGACTCATTAAAATGTTTCTATAACATTTCCTAAATCTGCTTTAAGGCAGTTTATCAGAAATTAAATGGCTTCTTCAGTTGTGGCTACACATTTACAGTTCTAATGCCATAAGAATGTCCAATTAAGGCATAAAAAAAAGGATGCCTTCAATGATGAAAGGCTGTTGGCATCTTGGTTCCTGCGTCATATAGGAAGGCACGTGGTGATATTTTCTGGTCCCATTTTCCTTGATTCTGGTTTTAATTGCTGATTACAAAATGTATCTAGATATCTTCTTTCTCTTTCTCCACATTTCACAGATTTCTCAGCTCTCTGTGTCTTCTTATAAAAGGATCCAAGAAAAGGATTAAGACACACCTTCAATTGAATGGATCACAACTACATGGAAACAACCTAACCAAGAAGATCCCACCCATAATGGGTCTGCACCCAAAATAATGGATTAGGAGAACATAGCTTTTCAGGGGGACATAACAGTCTCAGACCAGAACATTATACCTTCAGGAGCCCAAAATACATGTTCTTTTCATATATAAAATACAATCATTCAGGGAAGGCCATGGTGGCTCAGCAGGCAGAATTCTCACCTGCCATGTCAGAGACTTGGGTTTGATTCTGGTGCCTGTCTGTGCAAAACAAACAAACATACAAAAAAGTAAAATACAATCATTTAATCAAAATATCACAAAAGCTTTAGACCATTTCATGAACAATGCATACACAATATAATGTCGCATCCAATCATCTGGAGACATGGTCTTTCCCAAGGCAATATTCTCCTGTGACTGTGGAACTGTGAAACTCTGAATAAGTTATTTGCTCCCAATATACAAAGCCTTTCATCTCTCATAGGGAGAGTCGTAGGAAAATTGTTCCCCCTGCCATAGGAATAAATTGAAAAAAAATGTAGTCAACATACTTCATCAGTTCTGAAAACCTGCAGGACATACTTCATTAAATTTTAAGGTCCGAAACTCATCCATATAAATGTGTTTTATCCTTGGAGTTTGAAAGAACATCACTTTCATTCTCTCCAAGGGCTTATGCAGCAGTTCTGCCCTTTCTAAACAATGGTGTGAGGGTTTTATGATATCCAAGCACTGGGGAGACCACCTTATTCTTTGTGTTACATTCTCCAAGCATTGAGGGTGCGCCCAGACTTTTGCCATCTCTGAGCACATACTCAAGCACTTCATAAAATTGGATGGTGACAAGACTCTTCCAAATACCCCGTGAGTTTGTTCGATTATCTCTGAAGCGTGGGGCATCAAAATTCTTCCTGTACAATGAGATGGAATGTTCACCCTTTGCAGACTCTAGGGCAAAGTCATCCTCTCAAACTGATGGGTCTACTCTCCTGGCCTGAGCTTTCTCTGCTCCAGACCTCAGTTTCTATTGTTCTGACTTTGAAGTTACTTTTCATTTAATAAGTCCATTTTCTGTCCCTTCTAATCCAGAATGTCAGTGAAATTATTTGGTTTTCAGGGCAGCACACAGGAGTCCCCACCAATTCCAAGCTGGCTCCAAGTGACATGGCTGATTATTTTTACATGTTTGGTTAAATCTTCATGAGGAAATTTTCAGGGAAGGTCACGGTGGCTCAGCATGCAGAACAATATTCAATGTTGTTGAGGACTCATGTTCCAAAAGCTCAGTATTTTCTAAACAATCAGGTTCAGATTTTTTGTGTCCAAGAGTTCAGGCAGGTATCAGCTTATCCCTTTGCACTCACACTTTACTATAAACTGCAAGGAGAAGCCAGGCTACCTTTTCCACATTTATTTTGGAAATTTTGTCAGATAGATATTCAAGCTTATCATACTGAACTTTTACTTTCCATCTAACATCAGTACTTATAAGTCAGATTCTCTACCAGTGAAACATTAATCATTTCTATTAATTAAATGAATATTTCCACTTACACAATGGAAGTATCTTTAAAGTCCATATATCTAACCAGAGTCTCAACAAAGCAATCTAGATCTTTCATATTGAGCATCTCACAATACTTCCAGAATCTTCTATGTATCCACTTATAAAGCCTTTCCAGAATTTTTGGCATTTGCATAGCAGCACCCAGCATCTCTAGGACAAAACCTGCTTTGGTGTGATAAAGTTGCTAGAATGAAATATACAAGGAATGGGGTGTTGTTTTCAATAGTGATTTATTAAGTTACAAATTTATAGTTCTTAGGTGATAAAAATGTCTAAACTAAGGCAACAATGAAACGATGCTTTCACTGAGGAAAGGCTGATGGCATTTGGGACTCCTGTGTTAAATGGGAAGGCACATGGCTTTGTCTGCTTTTTTTTTTCTTGTACTTCTGGTTTCAAATGCTGTCTTAAATAACCAGCATGTTTTCTTTAAGCATCTCAAAATGTCCTTGAGCCTTGAGCATAAGGAACTCCAGCTGAATGAGGAAGACCATCTGTGAAATGGGTGGATCACATCTCCATGGAAATAACCTAATCAAAAAGTCCTAAAAAAAAGTGGAAGAGGCAGGGAACAGTGGCTCAGTGACATAATTCTTGCCTGCCATGCCAGAGACCTGGGTTTGATTCCTGGTGCCTGCCCATGTAAAAAAATAAAAAGTCCTGCCCACAGTAGGTCTACATCCACAAAAGTGGATTAGGAAATCATGAGTTATCTGGGGCAAATAACAGTTTCAAACCAGCACAAGATGTATGCTTCTACTCTAATTAATGTGCAGAATTACACTATGTCCATAGGAAGGATCTAACATGTGATGGAGGTTAAAAAGCATTGGTCTCCCTTAGGATTAATTTTTACTGTATTCCAGTACTAGCTGGGCAGAGTTGGCCATTGAACTTAAACTCGACCCAAGGATGTCCCTGAAATGTATTTGAGAATTGAATTGCTACCTGGGCAAGTTCAATTGGTTTCATGGCCCCGAGATCAAAACAGGAGCTTGGATCACTTATTCAATAGAGTTCAATTTAGGTTTCTATTAACAACCAAACTAGTCACCCCTGACCTCCCTAAATTTTTGAAACCTCTTTCATGCCAAAAATTTCACCCTGATTGGATCCTAATACGTGTCACTTTGACTCCAGTATGCCCTTCCAGGCATCCTCCCAAGGTTGATACTCATAATAACGGTGGAGGTCTTGTCATTCGCTGCCTTAGGGCTTACAGTTCATGACAGATACCTGTCAGCATATAAGGATAATTATCTTGGAAGCAATAATTAGAGTGTGTATGCATACATGTTGTGTGTGTGTGTGTGTGTGTGTATTTTATTTCCAAATAAATCATACACACACACACACTGAGCACAGGGGTGTGTGCATGTGTGTATTTTACTTGGAAATAAAAAAACAATAGTTTTCAAAGCACTCTTCAACAAATGGTTACAGGACAGTTCCCAGAGTTTGTCATCAGCTACCATAAGATCCTCTCTTATTTTTCCTTTTAGCTGCTCCACAATATAGGAGGCAAGAGGGCTTAAATACTTTATCATCACAATCAACTTGTTTTCTTTCTTTTTTGTGAAAAATAACATATGTACAAAAAAGCTATAAATTTCAAAACACAACACCACAACTGGTTGTAGAACATATTTCAGACTTTGACATGGGTTACAATTTCCCTACTTTTGGTTTTTACCTCTATCTGTTCTAAAATACTGGGGACTAAAAATGACATCTGTTTAATGATTCAACATTCATATTAATTTGTTAAGTCCTATCTCCTATGTGTAATTTCACAATCACCTTTGATCTTTCCATACCTCTGTTTAGGGGTGTTTGGGCTATGGCAATTCTAAATTTTTGATATTGGAAGAATCTGTCACTAATATGGGGTAGGGATATGGAACTATGTGATGTTCTGGAGAGGCTGGGCTAAGTTTCAGGACTTCCCTGGACCAGGGATCCATCTGGAGGTTGTAGGTTTCTGGAAAGTTACCTTAGTGACTGAAACCTTTGAGGAATCTTATTTATTACCCGAGGTGTCCTTTAAGGTTGTCTGGAATGGTCCTGGTTGGGGGTTAGCAGGTTATGAAAAGTAGCAAGGTCTACCTGAAGCTTGCATAAGAGCCACCTTCAGAGTAATCTCTCAACTCTATTTGAGCTCTCACTGGGTAGGATGAATTGAAGAAATCAAGACCCAACAGGGACCATTTTGCAACTCCTCCTGCACCTAATGCTAGGAGTGGGGCCCTGTGCTCAGTGTGCCCTGAGCACCACCTACAGCCCAGCACGCTCCATGCATCCCAAAGGGGATGATTTTTTGTCCACCTGCACTTCACTGAAGCTCTTGATGTTTCTCTTGCACAGCAAAAAACACTTGTGTCTTCAAGTTTCAGAACATTCATTTGGAAACACACTTGGTTCTTGATGATGTCCTTGGTGATGGAGGCACCAGATTTGAAATCAGGGTGAAAAAGAATCCAGGCACAGCACAGGTGATGGTGATACTTACTCTTAGAGGGCTTCCCCATGTCTGACCTAGAATATTGAAGCTGGATCTGTGACCATGCAACTACAAATGAGTGTCATCCTTTGTTAAATACAGCACACATGAATAAGAAACACTGTTTCTGAATGTAAAGTTATCACAGGTTAAGACAGATCCAGAATGAAATTGGTAAGGGCAGCAATCCAGTGTTGCTAGCTGGTCCTGAAATTTGAGCTGAATACTGGGTGGGATATTAACATCTGGGGTGATTTACATGTGGTCTTATGGGAGCAGAAGGGGTAGGGCTATGAGAATGAGACTCTAGATTCTGGTACGTTCAGGGAAAGCATTCTCCCCAATGTCCTGGGAGATCAATTTCCCTCCCTCCACCAGGTGTTATTTTTCTGGGCATCAACACCCAGTGACTTCCTGTGAGAAACACAGGTTGGTGGTTTGAAAAGTAATGAGGGATGATGGAGGTTTCTTCACAAGCACAACCACATGGGTTGGCCAGTCCTGTAGCTCTTCCATTAGAATCTCATCTCATCTCTCCCTGTGCCCTGGACAGATATTTCTCATGTTTGTATTGAGACTAGTTCAGAGAACATTTTTAGGGGCTTATATATTGGAATCAGGAACAATGTAAAATGCCGTTATACTTATTTTTTTTCTCTCTATTATTGTAAGGTGTATTTAGCAACATAAATATCACTGGTGTGTGTCATGTGCTATGCTACATTGCAGTACAGACTGGTGAGGAAATCCTAGCAGGATATTTTTCAAAAAAACTTATAGTACACAGTAGGGCTCAGCAATCCATGGCTGTGGGCCAACAGCATTGCTTTGTGAATAAAATTTTATTTTCTCACAGCTGGACACATTCACACTCTCTATGGCTGCTTTCCACTAAAATGGCCACTCAGAGTATCACCATCGATATCTGATGGACCCCTAAAATTAAATTTATTTTATGGTAACCTAAAAACTGAATTTCAGAACTTTTTTCTTAAGGGAAGGTGTAAAATCCATTAAATAGATAATTAAACAATGTGAAGTAAAGGTATAAAAAGGATGAAGGACTTAATCTAACTTTATTGAAGGTGTGTACATTAGAAAAACATTCCTCAGAAGTAAAATTTGCAGAAATGATTTGATATTGCCGAAAAATTATGAGCAATGAACATCTCAACAAAAAGTGGGGCAGGTGAAAAAAAGATCTCATATTTGATACCTGGGTTTGATAGTTTGACTGGGGAAGGTCAGTGGGCCTTTAGGCACAGGTGCGAGACTGTAATTCTTTCTCCGGAGAATGCAACACATGCAAGGAAAGTGAAAATATGTAACTGAAAAGGCCACATGTGGTAACCTTGATTCTCCATGCAGTCTTGAGGGAATTTCTTATCTACTATAGACCCAGGGTAACAACTCAGGTACTGGCTATATGCCACCTCAAATCTTAAACCAAAGGAGTTCACGAATGTCAAAGCTGGGAGCTGGCTCTGATGTTCCCTGTCATACCGATGCTTTGCCATCACTTAGACGTATTAAGTCTGCCCCTTCCTCTTTCTTCTTTTCAAGTGTGGGAGTTTTCTCCTTCTCCTGCTTCACCACTTCTGGCTCCTTCAAGCCAATAGTGAATCTCTTCCTGCTTGGAATTTTCCTGCTCATGGAAACCTGTCAAAGCATCAACTACAATAAAGACCCTTTGTGCTGCTAACATCTACTTATCAACTTCTTTCCCTGGTCAGGTCCAAAACCTTTTAATTTCAACTCAAAACAACTGTATACTCTTGGTAAAGATATTGATCAAAGATGTTGTCATTAGTGCCATATTTATGTTATTAAACAAGTGTTCTGTAATAATTTTGACATAAATTCTGTGGCATAGTTTGCAATATATGCTCATTGTTCATGCCCATGTGGACATTTTCATAATGAATTTCTGACATCTAGAGGTGGAAAAAATAACATCAATCCATGGATTTGTCTTGTCCTAGTACTTGTTTGCCCAACAGAATGCAGGTAAGCTGAGCCTATGCAGTGCTGAGCCTGAGCTGAGGACTTTGTGTTCTTCTATTTGTTAACAATTGAATTGGGATGGTTTGTTACTCGTTGGAAGTTAACTGATGGAACAACTTCATCTTAAAGGCAGGTTGTACTGTTCACCTCAGTAATTTTGAAATTCTGATAACTTCTGTTAGCATTTTGAATGCAAGTAAAGAATTATATTAACAAAGAAACATATTCTACCTTCCAATTCATTCATTGTCATCTCTATCTTTCATGAACTGAGTCTCAATAAATTTCAGATTCTTTCATAGAATGTAAAAGTCCTTGGACTAAAGGTGATGTGTCTGTATAGACATTTAATGGATTATTTTTTCTCCAGATTTTTCTGATGTATGGACTCCTGAGATACCACACTGGTAGAAGATGGACAGGCAGAGTGAGATTCCTTCAATATTAGATTCATACAATGATAATGTATGATAAATACAAACAGGTATGCAGATCTCTAATAGATAATAAACACCCACTTAGTATATGCTCCTGGCATTTTCCCATGTATTTGTCTGTAAATGGGATATTAGCTATACATTTGCATCTTCCTTGGGATTTTACTGATTTGGTCATATTGCAACTTTTGTTTCCAGCTTCAGGTAGAAGGTCCTGGTATCCAAGGTCTGTTCTATCCCATTGGGTCTAGTCTTTTACATTCACTCTTATCAACAGGCCTGGCCGTGTTGATAAGACAAGAAGTGGAAAATAAATGTTAATAATATACACCAAAATATATTGGTTGGGAGTTAAGTGAACATTTAATATTTATATAGGTGCTCATATAGCTGCATTTATATATATGAATTAATATATCCATACCAATTTATAACAGATTATAAAGATAAGATCTAAATGAAAGGGGAAAGATAGCATCAATTAGCAAAGACAATTGTATTAATTACAATTAATGTCATAATACAAATTGTTAAGGCACTATCTAAATTGGCCAACAGAGTAGAAGAATGCAAATAATCAATATTGTGTTTGAAAACATTGCCAATTCACATAGTACGGGAAATAAAAGAGATCATAAGATAACATTGTCTAAACTACACACAAAAATACTGGAAGGTAAATGAAATGAAAATTTCTAAGTCCACTAAGTATCAATTCCTACTCGGAATTTGCAGATATTGTCAGTATTTGTATATTTAATTAGAAATTGCACTATTCATAAATAAATTCCCCCAAAACAAAAATTTGTGCCTCAGCTTTGCTTGGGAAATTATTTAAAATTCTATTTAAAAAACAGCATCAATCTTATATTTAATCTATCTATAAATACATAAAGTGTGAAAATTGCCAAATAGTTTATGAGGATAGAGTAGTCCTATAAAACAAAAATGTCACTATGTTCAGAAAATTATAGACCACTATTACTTATAAATTTATGATAAAGGTACCTGACTCATATGCAGTGATGAAGATGCACCGCTCAGAAAACATTTGAAAATAACTTCATTTAATTTGACATGATCAGAACATAAACAGGAAGACTTTACATTCTTCTCAATAGGCGCAGAAAAAGGTACTGTCAAAATCAGCACCTATTCATGAAACTGAGGCATATCAAATTTGGATGAGAAGGAACATCCTAAAATGGACAAAGTGCATCTACCAACTAACAAAAATGATGCTTAATACTAAATTATGATACTTCCCTTCCTAGCACCCTCCAGAAGATACATAGGAAGGAAAGTAAAAATGAATTTGTCAAATGAACATTTTATTTGAGAAACTCTGCATTGTGATTGAAATTCAGATAAAAATGGCCACATATTGGAAGGTATTAGAAGGTATTAAGAGGATGTTATCGGTTCATCAGGAAAGGAAAATATCAGACCTTGACAAGAAAATCAACCCAAACTTTCCAAAACTTGGACCCAGATCATTGGGGGTGATCCTCTGTCCTTGATGTGACCTGGACACCCCTTGAAGCACAGACTTTCCCTGCCTGCACTGTAGGAGAAGTTGGTGTCTGAACACACTCTGCTTTCCCTTTACATGTGTTTCCCATAATATGTAAACACATGTAAACACACTCCTCATCATACACAGGCTGAACTGCAGAGAAAACTGGTTCTTGGAACTGTCTCTGCATTTAGCATTATGTAGAGAGTGGTGAGTTATTCATTGTATCTCTATCAACACTGATGCATTCCACCAACTGAAGCCCATTTTGGGCTGGAGGATTCACCTTCAGCAGAAATTACCAGAACACAGTGAAAGTGCAGGTGAAGGAAGGGATATGTGAGGTCTTCACCTGTCCTGGACCTGATGCTTGCAACAATGCCTGGGGCAGGACACCTGAAAGCAGGAAAATCTCAGAGTCACACACTTCATAAAAATCATGTCCATCATGCAATTCCCACATCCTAGAAGATGCTCAGAGCTGAGATCTCCCACAGAAGGATGATGTGCCAAAATGATTTTGTGTTATTTGGGCTAAAACCCATGAATCACACAAATATGTGCTTAGAAAGATCAGAAAATTGACTAACACAGGGGTTATATTCATATTGTTAAGAAAGGAGGAGAAACACAATGCAAGGCAGAGAAATTCTTGCCCAGCCCCTGTTTGCCCCTTCCCTTGGCACCTTCACCTCTGTTCAGATAATCGTGCAATTTTACTCCATATTCTATTGATTTTAGGTATTAATATGATTTATTTGATGCATGGCCATTCAAACTTGCATCCCTAACATATACATACCAATTTCTTATTACCCTAAACATTTTGATATATCACTCTATTTTTCCATGTTCTATTTGGTCTAGGGTTTTGTTCCCATACTCAGAAGAGAAATTGGCATGTTATTTTATTTTGTTCTGATTACTCTTTCTTCCTTTGAATTCAGCAAACTTTGGTCCTTCTATAAGAGGGTAAGTGTTCCCTCGCTTCTATTTTTGGGGGAAGAATTTGTTCCCAAATTTGGAATGATGGTGGAACACTCAACTATAAATGATAAATACAATGTCATGTTGATCTATATTCACCTTAGCTTTTATTCATAGGTATTTATGGTTACTGATGCAATCTCTTCATATGTTATATGCCTATTCAGATTATAGATTCCACCTTGTATCAGTTTCTTAATCATGTGCATGTTTTGCAATTTTACTATTTCATCTAATTTTTCTAAATTTTTGGAATCACAATTATTCAAAATGGTCATGATTATCATTGTTATTTTTCATGTTTTTAGTAATGTCATCGTCTAACTGGCAATTGTAATAATACTGATAATTCTGTCATTTCAAATTTCTGCTGAGTTTTTAATTTTAGCTACAATTCTTTTCAACTCCAAAACATACTTTTTCTTATTTTAAAAATGGCTACCTCTTTATTGAAAATAATAATTTGTTCAAAATCGCCTATATATCTTCCTTTGCTTCTATAATCAAGCTTTGGTAGATTATAGAATCTAACAAATTCTATATTCCAAATCCGTGATTTGGTTTATAGAATATATGCCTCTACCATGGAAAATATGTCCAGAAACAACTTTCAAGTTGAGTAATAACAGCCTTAACCTGCAGAAGAGGGGTTCTGATATAGGCAACTGAAGACAAGCTCAGCAAGGACTAAAACATCTGGGGGGAAACAGGACACAGAAACACAGGACAAGACAGGCATTGGCTCAGGAAAAGACACAGGCTGCCCTCTGGTGATGTGAGCACCCGCTGCAGCCCTGTGCCTGCTGGACGTGCAGGGGAAGTTTTTGTCTGGGTTCCCCCTGACTTCCTCTCACTGTGTCACCAGCACAGTAATATGTGCTCGTATCCTCAGTTGTCATGCTGCTAAGCTTTAAATAACCTTCATTCTTGGAAGTGTCCCTGGTGATGCTGAGTCGGGACTGAAGAGATGGGTTATAGCTTGTGCTTCCAGAAGCCCATATTGCTCCAACCCACTCCAGGCGTTTGCCTGGAGCCTGGCGGATCCAGACCAAGTCATAACTAGTTAAAGAGCTTCCAGAAACAGTGCAGGTGAGGGACAGGGTCTGTGATGGCTTCACCAGTCCAGGCCCTGACTCCCTCATCTGCACCTCAGACAGGACACCTGGAAACAAGAAGAGCCACAGTGAGTCGTGTGCTCATATCCATCCCTCTGTTACCTTTATGCGTGAATCTCTGAGACACTCACACTTGGGAGCTGCCACCAGACAGAGAAAGAGCCACAAGGCTTTCATGTTCTTGTGGATAGTATCCATGAATCCTAGGAAATATTTCTCTGAATGAGGATGAACCTGAATTTAAGTAAATGTGTGCTGTGGTTTCATTTGTTGGCCATGTGGCAATTTGCATTTGGGAGGTAACTCTGGTAGTAAAATGAAAGGATATGAGGGGAAGTCCTTCTATTAGAAGGACAATGTGAGGAGGAGGCTGACTGCACCCTGGGTGAACACAGTCTTCTTCCTGGTGTGCCCCCTCAGCAATCCCCCCTTCCTTTATTTTCAAGCAGTAAATGTGTTGAATGATTTGTCACATGGGTCCTATGATCAAGAATAGCTCTGTATCCCTGTGCCCTTACTCTGAGGGATTATATACATTTGGTGGTATGTGTTTATGTATATTCCAAATATATGGACTATATATATAGATAGATAGATGATAGAAAGTTAAATAGATAGATAGATAGACAGACAGACAGACCGACAGACAGACCGACCGACAGACAGACAGACAGACAGACAGACAGACAGACAGACAGACAGACAGACAGATAGATAGATAGATAGATAGATAGATAGATAGATAGATAGATAGATAGATAGATAGATAGATAGATAGAGATCAGGGATGATGGAATGATATATAGATTCATTACATGTTCCCTGTTGTGGATTGTTGTTGATTTTTGAAGTATCAGTGGAGAGAAGATGATTGGCTGCCACCTTATCCACTTTGCTGATGTAGTTCCTCAGTTGTTACTTCCTGTGTGAAGTTTTAGTAAGTTGTCAGTGTTGTCAGATATTTTCATTGCAGCTATTCACCATGCGTGCAAGAAAAGACTCATGTGTGTCCTCAGAGCTCACCACCATGATTGCCAAGCACTAATTGCCCTGGTCCTGACTCTTATGTACCACCTGTGAAACTGGAGCAGGTCAAAAACACTTACCTTCCCTTTCTTCTCATGGAAATTGACAGGTTTTGATAGTCTCATTTCTGAATATTTCTTTCTATCTTTTCATATCATGAAAATACCTTGAAAGCAACATATGGAAGCCTGGTTGTGAAATAATGTTTGTTAAAGATTAAATAATAAATCTGGGTGATTACAAATGGAATCACTTTTGGATGCAGCTGACATGTATGATTTAATTCTATGAAATGTTCTCATCACAACAGAGAGGTCAGCACTTGCCCACCAAGTTGACACTTGGCCAAGTTGACACATGAACCTGACCATGACACTCCACCCCTTGTCAACAAGGCAACTATACATACCATCTGAAACCATACCTAAT
>PVIY010036165.1:0-25684 GCA_004026745.1 Myrmecophaga tridactyla
TCACCCTCAGCCCGGTACGCGGACCGTGAGCTGAGAGCCAGGAAGCCGGTGCCAGGGCAGGCCTGCCCTCTGGGGCTGGGAGGTGGGTAGAATGTCGCAGACATCCCGCATCAGCACCTGTGAGAGCCGAGCCGAGGCCCAGTACCCAGGGGACACTCCTGGGTGCGAACAGAGACCAGCCAGCCAAGACCAAGAGCCACATCACCCAGAGCCCAGGACAGGCAGGGCAGCAGCTCCCCTCTCCCCCTGCCCGCCTACTACAGAGACCCCAGGAACGGGGGGCATCACCGAGGCCCTGAGCAATTTCATCCAAATGAGAGTGTATTTCTTAAAAGAACATTTCTTGTATAGCATCAGGCTAAGATGACGAGATTGCAGCAGGTCCCCAGAGCGTGCAGGCCGACTGCTCCACGCCGGCCACACGGGGACCCTGACCCCTCGTGGAAAGTGGGGGGTAAAAATCAGTAAACAAAGGTCACTGCCTCAAGTCACAGAGAGACACTGGTCTAGCTGACCAAATCCCTGAGATAATGTGGGGTGAACCTTCCCTCCTTGTTAATTCACACAACCATTTAATTGTGTAATTAACTTAATTGCTTAATTCACTTGATGAATGAGAATGTGTCTATTTAATGAGCAAAAACCAAAACAAAATAAAAATTTAAAACCTAGATTAAACTACAGATTGGACATTTGTTCAGTCTCTTCTCCCCGAGTCAGCAGGTGGGAGCCGGGAAGACCTTCGCTGTAGGCAGACCTAGGAACTGCGTGTCGCTGCTCGTCTGATCTTGTGTGCGTGTGTCTCACCCTGTGGCACCCGTCTCGGTGGTATTTCTCTTGTTCCATCCCTGGGCATACTTATTTTTGCCCTTCACCACTTTAAATCCTTGTTGCCTTCCATTGTCTACTCACCTTACCCTCTTTTGTGCCCTGTAGGGAGGCCTGTGTCTCCCTACAATTACCCCTGTACAGGTAATACTCTGGCCACGTACGGGCAATGAGTAGAAGCCTGCCACGTTTGGTTCCTTCTGAAATGTCAAATCTGTAGATCATTTCTGAATCCATTCCTGACCACTTCATCCTTTTCTTACTTTTTCCTTCATTAATCTTTTGTAAATTACTAGTCTGCCCCAAATCCATATCCTTCATTTTATTTAATCTTACATTATTCCTTGATGGCATCTTGTGATACTTTTATCTCCTAAGCCTCATCGAAGATGCATTGTCTCGTCCTTCTTAGGTTTTATATTTCTTATGTTGCCTACAGTATGTGTTCAGAAATATTCGTTGATTGATACTAATTCTGCAGATAAAGAAGCTCAGCCAGAGAGGTGAGGATTTCCTTAAAGTCACTGAGGATTACAGAATTAGGGGATTAGAACTCCAAGATCCTCTCCCAGGTTCTCCACTTCACCCTGCTGTCTTTAGGGAATAAGAAAATGAACAACCGGTTGCAAATCAAAATGACCTTATTAAAATGTGTGCTTAGCCTTTGTGTTGGAACATTTCGGCTCTACAGAGAACAGCTACTGACCTGGTCCCCTGGTTTGAATCACAAGCTCCTGAGCACTCAGCAGCAATGAGCACTACTCTTGAAGAAGACCCTGCAAACACTTTATTGAGATGAGGTGAAGAGTGAACCAAATATGGTTCCATCCAGCAAACACGCAAACCAGGTAACAGCGCCATCGATGCGAGCCAAAGCAGTAAGAATTACACCCAAAGTGTTTTGACCGACCAGTCAGCCACACTGAAGAAAGTAAGTGTTTCAGCTGGCCAAGGCGGTCATTTGTGTGGAGGGCAAGAAGAGCAGAAGGAGCAACAGAAGATAAGCAGCCACGAAAGCCAAGAGGAGCGGGAAGGAAGCGGGAGCATCTGAGAGCAGCTGTCACGTCCGCTGTAACACTAACGCAGCGGCAGTAAGGATGCAGCAGGCGCTGACAGAGGATACGAACGCCAGCAACGAAAAGTCAAAAAATGGCATAACCCATAATCTTCCTGGCAAGCAGGCACCTGTCGGGCGATGGGACCACCTCTGGGCACACCTGACACCTGCACAGCCCACCCATGGCTGTGGGTCTGGGAAGAGGGGAGGGAACTGGCAAGCAGCCCTGATCAAAGCACATGTTCTGAAAATCTCTCCGCGTGTGTGTGGAGAGGAAGGGACGGGTTGGGGAGCCCCGAGAGCTCCAGCGCGTGGACTGGAGGGCAGCAGTCCCAGCAGTGCAAGTGTCGGCAACGCGGTGTGTGCTGAGGCTACGCCTTCAGGTGGCCCGGCCCCACTGCCTGCCACCCGCCCTGCAGCCACCTATACCCGGGGCCCTCAGTGCTCCGTTTAAGAAAGGGGAAGGCAACAACTTTCATTTCTAAAGACTCCCATCCCACAAGAAAATTAAAATGGAAAGATTCCAGCCCTTTCAAGCCTAGACGGATATCTGGGGGTCCACAGCAATTAATCCCCCCAAAGTCTGTTAGCCTGTGCGACACTCATATTCAGAATTCTTCATGTAGAATTTGTATAACTATTAGACATCTGCGAATTTTGACATATTCCTGAATGCCCAGGTCAGAGACAGGATGCTGTTGTATATCCACGGAGGAAAGCTGTGTCCTGGCTTCACTGCCTTCCCTGCCACTCTCCTCGTGAAAGCACAAGGAGCCCCTGGCCAGACCCCTCAGCAGCTAAAACCTGAGAAGCCAAAGACTTTTTGACAGTGTTATTCCCTCTGAAAGTCCCCTGGGAGCAGAGAAGGGGGAATTGCCTGTGACTTTTTGGCAATATTGCTTAAACATACGTGCCCAAGAAAGCATCCATGCAAACACTTTCTAGAACTTAGAAAGTTGTGCTCCAGGAAATGCATTTGGTGTGCCACTCCCTTCGCCAATGATTGTATTGCTTTGTAACTGTCTTTTCATTTCGCCTCTTCAATGATATTGTAGCATGTTTAAGAGCCAAGCCTGCCTCTCTCTAATACTGTATGCCTGGCTTTTAGTACGTGGCTGGCGAATATGTGTTGGGGGAAGGCTGCACAGAGGCATACATGCTTAAAGGAAAGGACGGAGGCCCGAGAAGCACACATTTTCCCCCTCCGGATGAAAGAATATCCTCGGTGCACATGCAATAACGTGTGCAGAAGTTGGTGGAGGGAACCGGAATACTTTCTTCCATAAAAAGAATGTTATGAATACTTTAACATTAAGTAAATAATATTTTACTTTCAAAGCAGATTTCTGCATACTCATACTCAATTCTTAGTTACCCCACAAAAGTTCGTCGACCTCTACATGTCTTGATTTTGACCTGACATAAAGTTACGTTTTGTCAGAATAATCATAATATGAAAATAAAAATGTATTCTCTTTCTCAGAGAAAACTGGGATAAACCTTAGAATTAACAACCTCTAATAATTAAGCTTATCTTCTAAAATAAACTTATTTTTACAATACTCCCTAAAATTCACTTTTATTATTCCATAGTTATTAAAGACAATGAAATTATACGTCAAATATGAATTCAGTCTATAATTAAACAACTGAGAAAAAATGAACTCAAATAATAAAACAAAGAAACTTCAACTGACCCAAGAGAAGTTCACATTTGACTATTTAAGTCAAATGAGTCATTATAAATGAGTCATTATCATTTGTACATTTTTAAACTTCTAATGTTATTAGAAGCAAACGGATCCAGTTTGCTACCATCTGAATCTGAAGTCAAAAGTCTGAGGTTTTTAGAAGTTGCTCCCACTTCATCACCCTGTGGGCTCCTTTTCACCAGAGGTTCTACACGGCGAGGTCCCGTTTGATAAAATGTGGTTAGAAATGCAGAGCTGCCAGAGAAGGTCACTGCAGCCCCGCGCTTTCCTCCACGGGTCACACATCTGTGGACATTTAAATCTCATTTTTTAAAAAAGGTCTAAGACCAAATCCATCTAGTCACATTTTTTGAATTAATGCAAAGAAAATGAGAGGCTTTTTTCTTAATAAGGGAGTTTTTTGACTAGCTAATAACCGAATATGCTGACCTAGATGCTAAATTAAAAATAAAATGCTGTAATAATCTTAAATATTCCCAGGGAGTCACAGCTGAGTTCCTTTCACACAAGTCTGGGGTCCGCCTCCAGCAGTTCACAGCTGCACCCCATCTGGGGTTGCCTCGCGCCCCTTCCAGGGGACACTGAGGGAGCAGGGGACGGGCAGGAAGCCCGCAGGCCTGGAGAAGGCCTGACCCCCACCGACGGCCTGAGCAGGGCCCCAGCCAGCAGGGCAGCTCCCAGCCCTCCTTCCCCCACAGCCCAGGGGCGGGGTGCACATACTGTTCGCCCCTCATTACACTTCCTGTAGCATTTTTTGATGATAAATTAGGGGTAAAGGGCTATGGGAAATTACAGGCAAAGGAAACCCTCAGTGGTTAAGAGCAATTTAGAGAGAGACAGACAGACAACTGTAGGTCAGCAGAGTAATGAAAAATCCCTAAGATTCCAAGTCAGCCTTCGTTTGACCACCCAGTGCTGACCTGGGATCTTTTCACCTTGGGATAAGAAGAAAAGGGATAACCATAAGTGACAGCTGGCAGGGAGTCACATGCCTCTTGGGATATTCTTTTCTCCTTTTTATCCCCACTCAGTTCTTAATCCTCCTTCTTAGTTTTTGAACTTTCTCAAGTTGCTCTGCCACCAGCAAATTAAGACAATGAACTAATTGGATCTCATAAAGGAATTAATACTGATTAATATTTCCTTGTGTTGCTCCTCCCAGGAGAAATTCATTTTTAAATTTCTTTAAGGAAGAGAGAAGGACTTACCCCAAGAGAGGCCACGCTGTGAGCAGCAGGGCCCCGGGACTGGACAAGTAGATGACCTGGCTGCTGGGAATCAGGCGTCCACGTGCAGCCTCAGTTCCTTACATTGTAAAGTGAGGACTGGACAAGATGAAACCTTTTCCAAATCAAACATTCTATTACTCGTTCAACATTCTATATTCATTCAGTTTAGGAAATGAAAGATGATTTTAGGGGGGCTTCAGCAGCATCTCCTCTCATACCGCAGAGGTGGCAATCTACTCCATTTGTCCAAAAATCAGCCATGGTCATGAATATTCTCCCCTACAGAGTCCCGGTGCTGTTCAGTACTGTTTTAAAGCTTAAATGAACAGCTGAAACAATTCTAGGGATTTTTAATTTCTAGATGGTGGAGTAAAGTGCTTTAGCCCTTGCTAAAACGACTTCCCTAAACAATAAGGAGAACAAAATTGGGGGCACAAATTTCATTTCCATGAAACTAGGAGACAGTTGTAACCCCAAACCACAATACATGAAGATAGAAAGGGGATATAGTTAGAGGACTGGTAAATGATTTAGTGGAGAGGATGCAAGTTCACCAGGGGGCCTGGAACAAGAAGCAAGCTGATCTGCCCTACTCGATGACAGGAAAGACCCAAAAACTGGAGGGAAAAAGAATCCCCCAAAGTAGATATGAGGTAGGACCTGAAATAGAGGAATTGGCTGAGAGTCTATACAAGGAGTAGGATAAACCTCCCCCTAAGTCAGTAACCCCAACTGATACAATCGAGCATCGACCCTCCACATCCCTATAAGAGACAGGATGTGCAAGCTCTGGGGAATTAGACCCAGGGAAGCTCTAGAGGTGGGAACGCCAGGCCCAGGGGAAGGCAGGACTGGGAACAGGGGGTTAAGAGAAAGTGTGCACAAGGAGCAGTGGGACCCCGGCCCCGTTCCACAGCACCAGCAGCCAGACCTATTACTGCCTACCCCCTCCTTCCCTAAGGAAGATAATAGAATACTGCATCTCTGAAATAAGAAATAATGCTCTAACAAAGGAACATTCCTAGCATACATATATATCCACACACATGTATATGACAGCTAAAGTGAAAAAAAATCAGGGAAAAAGTTAGGAGATAAAGTCAAGGAAATAACCCAGAAAGAAGAATAGAAAAGACAAAGCATTGGAAAATAGGTGAAAAGAAATAATCAGGGAGTCCAGGAGGTTCAACATCCAAATTAGAGGAATTCCAAAAAGAGAGAAAAACAAAAATAGTAGGTAGGAAATAATACAAGAAAAACTACAGAACTGAAGGACATCACCTCCAGATTGAAAGGGTTTACCAAGCGTCCATCCAAAGTAATTTAAAAAGATGCTGAGCAGGTTTGACTGTTATGAACCCCGTGAAAACCTATTTTCTTTTAATCCAGTCTTGTGGGGGCAGACCTATTGTTGGGTGGGGCCTTTTGATAGGTTTTTTCCATGAAGCGTAACCCCACCCATTCAACGTGGGTGTGTCTGCTTGCTGGAGCCCTTTAAGGGAGAGACATTTTGGAGAGAGCTCAGAGCCAAGAGAGGCCGAGAGAAAGGAAATGCCCACAGAGACATGTGGGAGAGAAGGGCCAGCAGTACAGCGGAGCCCCGAGTGCCGGCAGCCTTTCCTTCGAGAAGGTATCCTCTTGTCGGTGCCTTCATCTGGACATTTTACAGACTTAGAACTGTAACTTGTAACTTAATAAATCCCACTTGGGAAAGGCTATCCATTTTTGGCGTACTGCCTTACAGCAGCTTTAGCAAACTACAACAGATTTCAAGACACATGATCTTGAAATTTCAAAAAAACACTACTGAAGAGACAATTTTAAAGCCTTTCTCCGTATTGGGGAATGAATCACGTCCCTCCCTAGACACGTTCAAGTCCTAACACCAGGTCCTGCAGGTGTGAGCGCATTAGTACAGAAGACCTTTCAAGATCTACCATGGAGAAGCCACAGTGGCTCGGGGGGGGGCCCTGAAGCTGTATGACCAGAGTCCTTATAAGCAAAGGGAATTCAGACCCAGAAACAGAAGCCCCAGGCGGAGGCCAAAAGAGGCAGCTCGCCCCATGTCAGACGCGGAGACTGACCACCAGCAGTCCACCAGCAGAACGCTGCAGGCTTTGAACAAGGCATAGCCTGACCATACCTTGAGTTTGGGCTCCCAGCCTCCAAACCTGTGGAGCCGTCAATTCCCGTGGGTTAAGCCAGCCAGTCTGCGGCGCGTGTTCGGAGCCTGGCAAGCTCAGGCACTGCGGGGGGGACCACGTGCAAAGGAAGTCCAGGGGCTGCAGGAGGGTTGTGTTCAGGGGAATGCTCGCACAAGTGGAGGCTGGGGAAGACTCAGCTAGAAGCATGGAAAAGATGGGACCAAAACCAAGAAAACAACAAGAAGAATTATAAAGAAAAGAAATGCAGCCATACTATACTACTTGACTCAGCAGTGAACAATAGCTACACGGTCATAAGAATGGAGATGGAATAAAAATATTAACCAGAAATTGTGATAAACTCTGTTCTGGGGGATGGGGAGGGGATAAGGAGTATACGCAAGTGAAGATTCTTACCTAAGACTGCTGATAACATCTAAAAGTCTATAATAATGACTTAACTGTATATTAGAGTTGAAAGTGATTTCTTCTAGGGAGAGAAATGGAGTCCCAGGGAAAACGGAGTTGGGAAACACGGGGCTGCTAGGGACGTGCTCGTGTTCCTCTGAGCTTTTTTAGACCTGCCTAAATTTTTAAACTGCCTTCATGTATTCCTTTCATATTATGCAAAAAAAAAATAACTATAAGAAATAAAAATAATAACTATCATACATAGCAAAATTGTAGGGGACAAAACTGGTAATATTATTAAAAGTTTCAGACTATTAAAGGGCTCAAGCCTACAGCCATGCCATGCCATTCGTGGAAATTAGACTGTGTGGGGAAACCTGCCATTCCCTCAGTGACACCAACCTGACTTCAGTCTCAGTGTCCTGATGCCTGTTCCGGGGTGTCACCAGCCCCTTGGAGGACCTCAGATTTCCACTGCAAGGATGGAAAGGAGGTGCTGGCCCCACACTGATGACCTACACACACAACACTGCCCAATGCCACGAACCAAGCCTCAACTGGAACATTTACACCTGGCCAGGGCCGCAGAAACCAGGGCCCACCTGGATCACCCAGGGGACAGCGCACTCGCCTCCAGCTCCCCGTCACGGGGCGCCAACACCTGAATCTCTATCATGGCTTTGCTGGGCAAGCTTTAGAAAACGACTTTACTTCTCCGTGTGCTCACATCCTCACTTGCCAAAGAACCATGATAAAATCAAGGGGTACAATGCG
This sequence comes from Myrmecophaga tridactyla, assembly GCA_004026745.1. NCBI lineage: Eukaryota > Metazoa > Chordata > Mammalia > Pilosa > Myrmecophagidae > Myrmecophaga > Myrmecophaga tridactyla. The sequence continues at coordinate 8,156 of PVIY010036165.1, forward strand.
AGGTACTTAGTCTAATGACGGCATGAAGGACTACATAAACTCAGATTATTGTCTTTATTTTGACTAATTTTTGACAGCACTTCCTCTGGAGAAAAACTAAACAGAATCCTTTTTTCTAAGAGTGTTTCTCTGTTAAAGATAGAATTGCTGAGAAATGCAATGATTTTGTGCATGGATGCTAATATGTATAGAGACTTGAGGATGATTGTATAATGATACAGCTTTTGCAATATGACTGTGTGATTGTGAAAGCCTTGTGTCTAGTGCTCCTTTTATCTACGGTATAGACAGATGAGTAAAACATATGGATTAAAAATAAATAAATAATAGGAAGAACAAATGTTAAAATAAATTTAGTAGATTGAAATGCTAGTGATCAAAGAAAGGGAGGGGTAAGGGGTTTAGAAAAAAATAAGGGAAACAGAGGCTAAAATATATTGGGTAGATGGAAATACTAGCAGTCAGTGAGAGGGAGGGGTAAGGGATGTAGTATGCATGAGTTTTTTTTTTTCTTTTTATTTCTTTTTCTGAATTGATGCAAATGTTCTAAGAAATGATCATGTTGATGATATTGTGAGTTTTTTATTATATACCAAGAATGGAATGATCATATGGTAAAAATGTTCATGTTTGTATGTTGTTATGTTTAAAAAATTAAAAAATTAAAAAAAAAAGAGGAAGAAGAGTCACTCTGCAAAAGATACTAGACCAGGCACAAAGAGAGACATGAACGAACAGATACACAGTTAACAAGGAGGGTTCATGTAGACATATAATTCCAAGATGATTCCCAAGATTAAATATATATATATATGTATAAGGATTGACTCTTCTGATTAAAGGTAGACTCAGAAGTTTCTCCCCTGATTTTCCAAGTGTTTGTCAGCTGCGTGCCAATTCTTCTTTAGTGAAACTGTCTCCTGGGCAGCCTTGCCTGAGCACGACCCGGTTTTCCCTCTTTTTCTGTGTTCTCTGCTTGCTATTCATTCTCCCTGCCCTCGAAAAAGAAATTGCCCCCTCAAAGAACGATCTTAGGCTCCCTTTGTTTTTCTCTCTGCAGCCCTTCTATGTTCATTTCATACACTCATACAACATGCAATTCCCATCAGACTACAGACTTGCAATTCCTCCTGCTTGATATTCTCTGAATTATCTGAAAAACCAGACCTTCTGTCTTGCTCTTTTATTTTAATAGGACATTAACAATCTTAGTTTTCCAGGTCAGAATCCAACAGGTCCTCTCTGACCCTATTTTCTCTTTGAACCCCTCATGGGTAGTCAGTTGCAGAATCACACGAACTCCATCTGCATATTCCCTCTTTCAGTTTCTCCCCTTGCCCTCCCCTGGCGCTACGTGATCACAGATCTTTGTCTCAGCTCAGACCACTACCACAGCACCTAATTTGTCTCCTCAATCACCATGTCAGTCCACCCTGCTTTCTGAGTGACTGATAAAATCGCCACTGTTTGAAAATAATCAATGGCTCCCTATACCTCATATATATAAGGCATATTATATATAGGGTCTGGTATATAAGACCCTATTGATACCCCAAACCTGAGTGTCCAGCCTAATCTCACCACATCCTACAAATACTCTACATTCCAACCAAACTCGACTACTATTTACTAGACACGCCTGGCACTGGGTGGGGGTGGGGGTGGGGACATGAATTACTTACTGTGTCTCTGCTTCTTCTCTTCTCTCTCCTTCAAGGCCCTCGAAGGCTTCCCTGATTTCTTCACACCCCAACAGTGTCCCTCCCTCCTTTGCACTTGACTCTTCATAGCTCTGTCTCTAAATGTGATTTGTGGTACTTAATTTACTCTACCGTATAGCGTAACTGCTTATGCCCGTCTTATTCCCACCTCCCCCTCACAAGATTATAAACCCCTCGAGTGCAGGTGAAGAAAAGCTGCCACCTAAACTTGTAGCTTAAGTGATGAGCCTACACTCTGGACACGTAGAGAACAGCCCTCAAATGCCTTTCTGGAGCTCATCAGGTAGATTTAGTAACTTCAAAACTTGGAACTAGTAGGTCTGATGACATTGTACTTGGGCCTGTTTGCAGACAGTTGGAAGTCTTGGTTTGAATCAATGGTTGACTTGAAAGTTCTACCAAATATTTAAAAAGTCTTGTTATTGATCTATCCGATGACAACCTGCCTTCTAGGGCTGTCTGCTTCAAGTTCCCCATCTAGAATACCGGAACCCGGAGCAGGGAAATGAGCAACAAGTGACCCTGAGGGACTTTTTGGTAAAAGTGGGATTCTGTGTTCAGTATGCTGGCTGAATTTAAACTCAGCTGTTCTGTTCCGCTTACTGAACATGACCCTGGGGCTTTGATAATTTCTGCATCCTTCTCTGAGTCCACCCTAGGACTGCTGTGTTCACTTTCTGAGCTATGACACAGTGGCTCCATTCTACTCCACAGCGGAAAGAAGGGCTAATCTCTGCTGTGGGCAGCAAGTGACTGTCGGACATTACCAGTGACCGCCTCAGGGCCCTTCCTTCAGAAGAAACATCTAATTTATCTCTCGAGAAAATGACCTTTTCCTCAACTACCTTATTAAATAATGGACGAGTACAGCACGATATTTACCTGTGGAATGAGTACAGCCAGCAGGCAGGGAGGAGAGCTGTTCTAGCAGCGCTCAACAGCCGGTCTACAGACAGCAGCGCTTTGTATAATGACCTCAAACTCCAAAAGGCAAAAAGGGACCTCTGCTCCGCCCTACGTTCTCAGATAAGAGTGCTCTGGTGTCCCATTTCCTCTAGGTTTAAAGTAATAGGAATGAGAATTTTAAAAACTCAAGAAACTGAGCTGGGCTATGAAAACCAATTCTTAAACCCCAGGGGAGCTGGGCGCCCCGACCCTCCAGCGCGCGGACCCTGCCCGGTTCCGGGGCGTCCACTGCAGGCGGCCCCTCGGCGGCCCCCGAGCGCACCCCGCGGGGCGCAGCTTTGGGGTGCTCCTTTGCAGCGGGAAGCCGCCCCCTTCAGGCCCGTCCTGCTAGCCCCGTGCGCTACGGGCTGAGGTCCGTGGGGTCCCCCAGCTGGGGACCCCCGGCTGGGGCCGGGCTGGGGGCCGCGTGCGAGGCCAGGGGTGAGGCGGGACCCCGAGACCCCGGGTGTGCGCGTCTCTGAAACACGGCAACCCCGCCGGGCCCGGCCCTGGGCCTCTCCTGCCCTCGGCTCTCAGCCGCGTAAAGGGTGGGGACAGCTCCGAAAATTAAGAAAAGTTGCTCTTTCTCATCACGCACTAGGGCGTCCATCTCCGTCTTTTTGGATAAAAGACATTTCTACTAACCTGAGCCCCGGGCGCTGCTGCCGAAGTCAGTCCGAACGCTACGCCCGCGGCCGCCCCGCGCCCCCTGTCCGCCCCGGCCCCCACCGCGGAGTCCCCTCCCCGCGGGCGGAGGGACCAGGCGAGGAAAGGCCCCGAGACCCGCACCCAGCGGGCGGCACCTGCGCCCCTGCCCCGCGCCCCGGCCCCCAGGGCGTCTCCCCGCCCGCACGGCCCGCGGGAGGTCCGGGTTCAGGCGCGCCGGGGTCCGTGCGCCCCTGCCCCTGTCCGGGACCCCCAGGGAGACCCCCAGCCCGTGTGGGGCGCGCGTCCCGGGCCGCAGGGAAGGGGTGTGCGGGGTGGGGGCGAGCTGGTGTCCGGGGCGCCGGCTGCGGGTTGCCCCGGACCTGGAGCCGGGCCGGACCCCGCGTGCCCTCGCCCCCCGACAGCCCGTCCACCGGTCGAGCTCCGGGCCCCGAACCCACCCGCTCCACCGTGCCGGGTGCTGAGGGTAGGGTCCCGGACCCATCGTGGAGCCGGCGGGCGGCGCCTTCCCCTCCGCCCGGGTTGCCCTCCCAGGCCGCGGCCGCCAGGGCTCACCTGTCTGGCTCGGGGCCCCCGTTGACGCCGCTCCAGCCCCGGCGGCCGCGCTGCGCCCCGGCGCCCTCCTGGTCCTCCCGGTGGCGCGCGGCGGGCAGGGGCGGCCGCGCTGGCTCCCGAGGCTGGCGACCCTGGGTGGACATCGCGCCAGTCCGCGCGGAGCCGGGGCCGCGGGTCTGGCCGGAGCTGCCGCGCGCCCTCCCCGCCGCGCCTCCCGCCGCCCGGGGCGCCCCGAGCCCGGCCCCGCGCCGCTCCCCGCCCCCGCCCCCCCGCGGTCCCCGGAAGCCTCGGGGCCCGGCGCAGCCCCTCGGGGAAAGGGGGGCCGCGAGCGCAGCAGGCGCACCGGGCGGGGGGCAGAGAAACGTCCCGCCCCGGCCGCGTCCGCTCCGGGGAGGGCTTGAGCATTTTCCACGCGCAGAGGCGGGGCTCGGGGAGGGCGCACGTCCCCGCCCGCCGCTGGCGCTCCCGCCCCGCTGCCCTCGCGGCCCCGCGTCGCCCCGCGGAGTGACCGCCCGAGCCTCGGATGGACGCACAGGCCCGAAGCGCGTCCGCCCGCGCGCCTTTGTTCTCCACGGGGTTCGTGTGAACGCGGCGACGCCTCGTCTCTCCTGGTCAATGTCTACAGGCGCCTAAACATATTTATATGCTTTCCAAATAAAGCGCCCTGCAGCGCAATTTGAAGTCTCCTTTTTGAAACTTAAAAAACAAAATGCATTTCAAGCGCTGAAGGCGCCCGGCCACTCTTCTGGGAGAGAAGAGGCACAGAATTGTAGACAGGGCTTACGGATCCAGAAACCCTTGTGTTAAAGACAAGAAAACAGGCTTAGGGACACCAAGAACGCCACTCAAGGTGGGAGCTGGTGACAAAGCCCGGAACAGACCGGGTGAGCGTCGTCCCTGAGACTGCTGCCTCCGGTAAGCAGCTTTCTAGAAAGTCTAACTTGGAAGAGTCACAAAAATACCAAACATGCTATGACAAGATAAAATGAGATATTCATTTAACGCTACCCAGTGACACTATTTGTTTGTTTCTGAGGAGCAGTTCTCCAATTTGAGCAAAACACAAGTAAGGAAATGCAACTTTAAAAGTAATTATTAAAGAGTAAATTTTAAAAGTGGGTATTTTATTAAGTTGACAATGAGTCTATCTATTCAAGGCAGCAATGGTATTTATTTATACAGGGAAAACAATAAAAACAAGGAAGGTGGAAGTATCGTCTGGCGCTTTAATCGGAAGTCCCTTTTCCATGTTGGCTGCACTCAGGGTCTGAAGTCCCAAGACCCAGTCCCTGAGACGCTGCGCCCCTGAGACGTCTCCGGAGGTGGCCTGCTCCTCCCCCGGTGGCACCGCTTCAGGTCCCCGTGCGTGGGGCCGCCCAGCCCTCCTGCAACCCACCTCTCCGCGAGATATCATTCTCCAGCTGCGGGGGGCCCGGCTCAAAGCAAATGCGCCCGTGACCTTCCTCTGCGTAAAAGTCTCCGCGGCTTCCCGCTGCTTTTAGGCTAAAAGCCACATCCGGCAGTCCCGCCTTTTGCAGGCTGACTCTCTGTCATCTCTTCATTCTCTCCCCCCAGGCCCCGCCCCGCACATGTCCTAACTCGAGCTTCCCTGAGCTTCTCACGGACCCCCTGACGTTCTAGACCTTTCCAATTTCCCGGGGACTTTGTTCGCTCACGGTGTTCCTGCCGTGAAACGCTTTTCCTCGGCCCACCTGGCCGAATCCCGCAGATGTGCCCGGTGACAGGCCGTCCCCACCGCCTGGCCAGCGCCCACGCGCCCCAGCACCCGCCACCTTCCCACTCGCCGCGGGAAATGGAAATGAACCCTTTCCGTGCCAAACTCCGCGGGGATGGGGTTACGGTTTTATTTATTTTGAAATACTTTGAGGTTCATCTTTTTGTCCTTGCCCTTTAGCCCGGTGCCTGATGTGTAGGACAAGTTCACTAGGTATTTGTTGCATGAATTCATGAAGTCTACAGGTTCCTTTTAAATTGTATCCACAGGTTCCTGAACTGCCCTGACCGTGCTGTGGGTAGAGCTGCTGGAGGAACACGGCGTCAGCAGGGTTTGTTTTTGCACATCTAATCCCCCTGGGCAAGGGAACTGTATCCAGTGTCTGCGAACATTGCTATTCTTAACAATTGCATCCCTAGGATTGAAAACAACTGGAGCAGAGGAAATCTAAAAGAAAGTATGTTCTTAGAAGAGAGGAGAAATATGCCACCTCCCTGGCATAAGCCGGATTTACCCTTTTTGTTTTCTTCTTTTGTAAAAGAGGGTCTATCACAGCACATATGCTGCTAACTGCTTGCATACTTATGAAATAAATGTTTGCCAACCATGCATTCAAAGCCTGCTACCCATATGAGGAACAAAAGGATGGATATTCAGAAACGGCCTCTGTGTGGGCAGGTTGTCCTCAAGTAGAGGTGGTTGGGAGGTGTAAGTGAAGTATAACTTTCATGTCAGTCCAAATAAAATAAAAGCGATTTTTTTTTAACCTGGTAGCAGAGGTTGATCTCCAAATTTCCTCACAGATCTCTGAGGGAATTCTAAATCTTCTTGAGAATGTATCTCATGTCATGTGACAGGACTCCTATTTTCCCACCCACCCCCACGCCGACCCTTTCTCTCTCCGTTTCTCCTCCTCTCACAAGCCTGGTAAGAAGAAGCCACCATAGAGCAAATAAGCAGTAATTCTTGCACTGAAGAATGAAGGTTAGACTTTGCAATTTTCTCAAGGCATCAGAAGCACGAGAACAGGTATAACATTCCAAACAGTATACTTTTTTTTTCTTAAGAAGTTCTCTTGTAAACTGGTTTTGTTTTGATTTTTAAGGCAATCTTAGTCATGTATTTTGTTCACAGCATGAACCGATAAGATGGGAAATGCTGCATGTCAGAACAATTGAATCCCAAAAAGGAGGCTCCTTGAACTTGTAATATTCCAGGGCATTTTTACACAGAAGTTACAATGACCTATAAAGGAAATATCACTAATACTTTCTTACAGGCCAAGGAGGTCTCTGGCAACAACTAAACTTAAAATATGTGTTTTGAAAGTTTCTTCATGAATTTGGAACTCAACTTTTACTTTACAGTACAAATCAGTCATAAGGGATGGTGTATTCACTGACAGTCACAGCTGCCCAGGAAGCTTAAACTTGTGGTGGTGACAGTATAGGGAGGTGGCTAAGAACACGGCCTCTGAGCCAGAAAAACCTGCAGTCAGATCCAGCTCTGCTGCTAACTCGCTCTGTGATTTTGGGCTAGCTACTCAGCCTCTCTGAAGCCCAGTTTCTTCTCCTGTGAAATGAAGATACAATCCTAGCACCCACTTCATAGGGCCATTATAGGGATCCGCTACGTTAATAACCCTTAAAAGAGAAGCGGGCACGTGGCAGGCACCACACAAGACGCAGCTGTTACTAGCCCACTGCGGAGAACGTGGAGCTAGCAGCCCGGCTCTGCAGTCTGCGTCCTAGAGTGCTCTGCCACTAGACTCTAGGCCCCTCCGTGATGGTGCTGACTGAACTGTAAACTGCCCACTCACCTGTCCGTTCCCCCATGGACTGTAGGCTCTTGGGGGCATGGGCACAATGTCTTATTTGACCTCATCACACCAGTATAACCAGAAAAGTGGAAACACAGTGACTGTGCAAAAATGGCAACTAGGAAGGGTAGCAGTGGCAGCTGCAGCAGCAATCAGTAATAAAGAAGTGGAAGAAGGAAGAGATCCAGAGCGACGGGAGGAAGAGAAATGGCACAGGGCCGGCTCCAGGGAGGATCTGAGAATGGATGAAATTGATCTTTGGTTTCTCCCCATTCTGTGTCCACATCCGAGTGCCCACCATCCCTGGCACCTCTGGGCTCAGTGACTTCAGAGAGTTTTGATTCTCCCATGATGCTGTCTCTATCCCCCAAAAGTGCTCCAGGCTCCGCAGTTACTTTCCATCCCCTGCCAGTCAAACCTCCGTTCCTCCAGGGCAGCCCTCTCAGCTGACTGGTAATGGCCACGTGCCTCACGGACATCACACCCCTGGGCGTGGACCTGGGAGGCCTTGTGCTCTGCTGTTTTTAAATCACTTTTTAAAGCCTGAAATGAATCTCCATTCAGGGGCGTTCCTAGCTGCATATTAAAGGGAAGTAAGAAGACGATGCATCTCATGGTGGGGAGGGGAAGGCAGCCTGAGAGCCACTCCCCTTAGGGTTTCTGGTTTTCCTTTTCCTTGCCATTAAAGTTACAATTCCCAGCAGACTTGAATTTACTCCCCACCCCCACTTCCCTGCCCAGTTTAGAGGGGGAGTTGAAAATGGGCTAAGGGCAGAGCTAGCTTTACATATAGTCTCAGCCTTGAGAAAACAATGATAGCAGTTCCTTACTGGTGCGAGACAGTTCTCCATGAGCGCCTCATGTTTCTGTCCATCCTGCAGCAGATTCGGTGGTCCCCTTGCCCTCTCTGTGTGCGGACACGTGGAAATCCAATCTTTCCAGTCTCTGTTTTGGGTAAGAGTAAGAACAACTCTGCATCATCCTAATCCCTAAAATCCCTTCCCAGCCCCTTCCAAAAACTATTTAAAAACATATTCCTCGATGTTGTATTTGTCCTTCCTTGAGGGAGAAAATGAGCACTGTCAATCACAAATGGGAAACCAGGAGAAACGTATCATGTGTGCTGCCCATCGGAGAGGGAGGTTGGGAAAACAGACTAGTTCAGTCTTCCCAGTCATGGTAATTTCACCTCCAGTGAAATGAGCCAAAATAGTTTCCTGTATATATTGTTTCTATACATGCTAAATTTTAGGATATATTAAAAAGCTGGCAGTAAAAATTGAAGAGTAATTTCCTCTCCTGCCCACACAGCCCTTTAATGTCAAATATATTCTGTGCTACATGCACATTTCTTACAGGTTCCAAGTGCAATCCCATTCGAGGGTCTGAATTGTTCGGTGATGGAATTAGGATTAGGTGGTTAGTGATTTATCATTTTACCTTTTTTGTTGTATGTTTAAAAGCACAGTACCTACTCACCACCAAGAGATGCAGAGAGTCTTTACATGCGGGCACCCCAGGTCTAACCAGGTATGAGTTGGGGGTGCAACTCTCTTTTTTTTCCTATTCATTTATTTAAACTTTTTTTTTTTTTTTACTGTATAGTATAGCATGTATACAAAGCAAAGCAAAGAAAAAAGTAATAGTTTTCAAAGCATGCTTCAACAAGTAGTTACAGGACACAGCCCAGAGTTTGTCATCTCAGATTTTCCCTCTAGCTGCTCCAGAACATTGGAGACTAGAAGGAATAAATATTTTTTACCAGCACAATCGGCCTTTTTCTTCCTTTTTTGTGTGTAAAAAATAACCTCTATTCAAAAAAGCAACAAATTTCAAAGCACAGCACAAGAATTAGTTGTAGAACAGATTTTGACTTTGACATGGGTTACAATTCCATGATTTTAAGTTTTTACTTCTAGCTGCTCTAAGATATTGGAGACTAAAAGAAATATCAATGTAATGATTCAGCAATCACACTCTTTTGTTAAACCCTACCTTCTCTGTATAACTCCACCATCACCTTTGATCTTTTTATCCCTCTCTTTAGGGGTATTTGGGCTATGGCAATTCTTTCTAACATTTTCATGTTGGAAGGGGCTGTCAATAATATGGGGCAGGGAGATGGAACTATCTGATGTTCTGGAGAGGCTGGGCCCTCTAGGTTTCAGGATTTATCTGTCCAGGGACCAATCTGGAGGTTGTAGGTTTCCGGAAAGTTACCCTAGTGCCTGGAACCTTTGTAGGGTCTTTTATGTTGCCATACGTGTTCTTTAGGATTGGCTGGAGTGGTTTTGGTTGGGGTTTGGCAAGTTATGATGGGTAGCAAGGTCTAACTACAGCTTGTGTAAGAACAAACTCCAGAGTAACCTCTCAACTCTATTTGAACTCTCTCTGCCACTGATACCTTATTTGTTACACTTCTTTTCCCTCTTTTGGTCAGGATGGAATTATTGATCCCACAGTGCCAAGACCAGGCTCATACCTGGGAGCTGCCAGGGAGACTTTCACTCCTGGATGTCATGTCCCACATGGGGGGAGGGCAGTGATTTCACTTGCAGAGTTGCTTAGAGAGACTGAGGCCACATCTGAGCAACAAAAGAGGTCCTCTGGAAGTAAAGGATGATTTCTTTCTTTCTTTATTTTTTTTCTTTGAGGGGTGGTCCATGGTATGGTAATCAAGCCTGGGTCTCCCGCATGGAAGGCCAGCATTCTACCACTGAACCACCCATGCACCCATAGTGTGCAACTCTCCTATACAGGAGAATGTTTCCCCATTGCCTGCCCCTCCTACCCCCTAATAACCATCCATAAGTCATCCTAATGTAAGTCCTTTATCCTGTAACTCTTTGGTTAAAAGTGTTAAGAGAAAGCAAAGGGAAAGAGCTGTCTGTTCTCCCTATATTCACCTACAGTAAATTATCTTGAAAATGTATGAAATACCCAAATATAAAGGATGCGCAATGGTCTCATTTTTAATGCAAATCTTGATTAAAAATTAAAACTACAAGATATTCACACGGCAACATGGAAGTATGTAACACAACTGTTAATACTTTTGAGATGACCTTATAATCATTAAATGCCTTTCGGGATTTTAGACAGAAAGGGGAGGGAGGAGTTTAAACTGCCCAGAAAATTGTGAACTGTGTGAAACTGGAGCTTACATTAAAGGGCATCGAGTCCAGTGAACTTACAACGCTTCAATTCCTCGACGCTGTTCCTGCTAAGTATTCACACATACACATTAATATCTGTATTCTATAAACAGCCTTTAAAAACAAGATTCACTTGCCTCTGTAGATTTTTTTTTAACGTAATCAGTCTTTTCTTAGAGGAGGTTTAGATGCTGGGCGTAAAAATCTCATGGCGCGGCTTACATCTCAGTCAGTGAGTCTCGTCTGTGAGTAACTGTGTGTACGAAGACGGTTGTGGCATCTCTCAGCAATGGGACAGGTGCTCCGGGGTGTGTGAGTCACTTCTCTGAGGCTCGCTGGGAGGCATCAACACCCAACACTCCTGTATCTACAAAGACTGAAAAAATCCAATGGGCACATGAAAACCAACCTCAGTAAACGATTGAGTCCTCCTTGAAAATTTGGGGTTTTTAAATTCAAGCCTTGTGTATTACCCAGTCAGAACTTCAGAAGGATCTATGTCCCTGTAAAGCAAAAGGGAGGCAGCTTATTGATTTTTGTATATGATATGTTTAGGCTTGACTACAAAACAGGAAAATGGTCCACGATATTTTGGTAAGTGGAAGCTCTGAGTTAATTTAACTTAAATTTAGTTTATCTTAGGAAGGAAGCTTTGTCCAAGGAGTTTTGTTAGCAACCTGTGAAGGTGGCAGTTTTTGCAGAGCTCAAGAACAATAATAAAAGACTTGGTATCTCCATCAAACAAACGATTCCTGCACACTAAGGCATTTCTTCTGAAAGCTACCCATTAGTCACAGCTATTGAACAACACAAAGGAATCACTTCTTTGGGATGTTTGTTTACGAGGGTTTTTTTCTTCCACAAAAACTGTTTAGCTGGCAGCTTAAAATTCTTAAATCCCAGAGGAAGAGAGAAGCTTCTCACACAGCAAGGAGAGATGGCAGGGTCCCAAATTGTAAATGCCTCCAATTTTCATGTAAAGCCAGCTTAGTGGATCACAGGTGGATTTTTACCAAAAATGCATTGAAAGGCTTATTCCACCAAAAGTGCTTATTTTAAAATGATCAACTCGTCCTTGGCTAGAAATATTATGTATGCTGTAGCCAAATACATTAAAATATCAACAAAGACACCTTTGGAAATAATCAGGCAAACACCCAACATCCAAAACTGAATTTATTTCAACAAGGAAAATAAAAGCTCATAACAGACAGAAAGAGTGCATGAAGGATTTATGTATTAACTGTGAAGGCAATAAAAATGGAGTCATTTAGTTAGAATGACTTTTTAGAAGAAAATATAAGATCTTATTCATGAGTTTAGATCTGTTTTCAGAACTTAATTTTATTTCTAGATGCAAAATATAAAATTGAGTCCGAAGCAGGAAAAATCACCATGACCTAAGTAAATAAAAAAATCCCAAGATATTATTGTGACCATAAATGAAATGACCTTACATGCTAGCAATGTAAGGCTGGTGTGTGGTTTGAGGCGAACATGATCACGGCCCACCTCCTTTACCTCTCAAAATCTCAAATCATCATCATCATCATCATCTATTCTTTTTTAATATTCCTTATGGTTTACTTGCTTTTTTGCTATTCCTTCCTACACGCTCTTTTTTATTATTCCTCACCTTCCATTTGCTGGATGATGTCCTGGGTACGAAAACTAAGCCCTTCCTCTTCATACAGTGTGCTGCCCTTGTAAACCCTCCGCCCTCTCCTCATTGCCTCCAAGTAATGCCCTTCACTTAACACATAAGACCTTTCGTGATATGGCCCTTGCCTAGCTCTCTAGCCTTATCTTCTGCTAACTGCCCTTTGATACTCTGCTGGTGTGTTCCCTCTACCTGGAATCCATTCATTTAAAAAAAAAAATTGAGCGCCAATCATATGCTCTTCCCTTCATGTCTGTCTTGAAAGCCTCATTCTTCAAGACTCAAATATCCCCCTTGAATTTCCCTTCAATGTGTCTTAATCACTAGTCTTTTTTAATTTTTTTTTTTGTATGCTGTATGGCAGGGTCACATTTCATGGTTTTCTCTACGTGAGTATCCCGTTGTTGCAGCACCATTTATTGAATTTTTGTGTGCTTGTTTGCTTGTTTCGCTAGTTGGTTGATTTGTTTTTGGGGAAGTGCATGGGCTGGGAATCGAACCTGGGTCTCCTGCCTGGCCGGGGAGGATTCTACCACTGAGCCACCCTCGCAGGCCCTTAATCACTCGCCTTTTAAAAACTTCCATCAGACGTGACTCCCACGATCATACCAGAGAATTAGTCATAAAGTACAACCCTCCCATCATCTCGGTTCCGTGCATCTCACTCTCTGACTACTTCCCCCACAGTTGCAGCTCACCTCCTCTACAGCACAACTCCAGCAGCCCTTCAATCTTTCCAAACTTTCAATCCACCAATTCTCCCCTTTCCCCTGTTCCACATGGCGCTTGCCCATGATCTTCTTTATGGCCATTCCTTGAAGCATGCCCTCAGCACCACTGTCCTTCTTCCTCCTTCATATTCAATTGGCAAACCAACTCGGCTATTCCGTGGTCTACTTGTGTGGCCAAATGTGCACTGAGGAAAGCACACGAGTGTGCTGCCCGGACTCACATCCTCACATCAGGACCTTGAACATCAAGTGGGCTCTAATACTGACCACCAAGCCCAGAAGGACAGTGGTGGAGGAAAGAAGGCAAGTGGAAATGCACTAAGAACCATCTCCTGTTGGAGAAAGGATAACAATCTGGATTCTATAAAGTGACAGAAAAATAAACATCTAAGTATGTGTTATTTATGAGCAACCACCATTTTTTTACAAATCATTTTTCCCTTCAGTTATTACTCTTGAGGATGGATATACGTTCACTCATCATGTAATTCTCACAAATCAGCTCTCAATAAATGCTTGGGCAGCTGGATTTTGATGAGAACATTTCTTTATTATAGGGAATGATGGAAAACTGGTAAAGATGGAGTGGCGGTGGCTATGATGACATGGACCAAGGTTCTTCTTAGATGCAGTTTATCTAAACATCATCCTTTCTAGACCTCTATAGTTTTTATATCCATTTTAAATGATAAAGATGGGATCCATTTGCAAGGCAAGATTAAAGTTTTAAATTCAGAGACTATTATGATTTCAGAGTATAAATCTTAGATTTCTTATGAAATTTCTCTGTCTCGTTGCCTAAATATAATTTACTTCTTTTCCTCTTGCTTCTTTTATTATTCATATTTGCTGATCCATATTTAAGGTATAAAGCTAATTTAGGAGCAAGGGATCAAGTTGAAAAAGAATCAGATAATCTTAGCAATAGTCCCTTTGTCAAAAGCCTTAATTCAGTACTAATCTGATGTATTGCCTTTTATAAAAGATTTCAGATTTACCAAAATAAAAAAATAGAAAGGAGCTATTATGTACCCCAGAAAAGCCATGTTTTAATCCCGATCCCATCTTGTGGGGGCAGCTGTTTCTTTTAATCCTGATTCAATATTGCAGGGCAGAAACTTTTATTAGATTAGCCCCATGGAGACGTGGGAGGCCCAGTTGTGGGCATGACTCTTTGACTAGATGGAGATGTGACTCCACCCATTCCAGGTGGTCTTGAATAGTTTTCTGGAATCCTTTAAAAGGGGAAACATTTTGGAGAGTGCTCAGAGCAGAGCAGATCCACAGGCTGAGAGAAGAGTTGCTTCAGAGAACAGAGACACCGATTTTGGAGATGCTTGGAGCCCAGCAGATGTTGTAGTGTTCTTTCCTATGAGATACTGAACAAACTAGAACCTGGAGAGAGTCAAGGGAATCCAAGAGAGGAAAGCCAGCCCTGGAGAAGCAAAGTGAGGAACCCCCACAGGAACAGAGACTGAAAGCAACAGAGCCCAGGAGCACAGGACCAGCAGATGCCAACACGTGACTGCCCAGCTGACAGAGGGGCTCCTGGCCCATCGGCTTTTCCTGAATTAAGGTATCTTTCCCTGGATGACTTAGTTTGAACATTTTCATAGGCTTAGAACTATAACCTTGTAACTTATTAAATTCCCCTTAAATTCCCATTTTTTCCATTTCTGGTATGTTGCATTCCAGCAGCTTAACAAACTAATGCAGTCATCAACAACCAGAATTTCTATCCAATGAAAATTAGTAGAAATAAATAATCCATAAACTGATACCTTTAAATAGCATACTCCGGGGTATATTTTGCCTTTTTTTCCATCATCTATGTTGGTGTGAGATTATTCAAAAGATGTTGGCATGTGACAGATGGTGTCGTTCTTGTTACTTTGTAATGAATGTGGAATGTGATAATAACCTAGGGTTTTAGAGGTTTTTTAAGGCTGCATAGTATTTTGCATGTGACACAAGTCAAGATTTAAATTGATCAGTGATCACATATCAGCATATTGAGCATTTATATGGATTAGCTAGAACGCACTTTTCGCACTTTTCTACATTCGCAAAAGTTATTCCCCATATTTTTTCAGTGAGTCATTGAGATATAGTAACTAGTACAGAAAATAAATGCTAAGTTTTTTGCTTACTCCATTGTTGAACAATTTAAGGCTCTATAATCACTTTATACTCTAGGAAAAGAAATTATTCAAGGCAGACATTTTTCTGTAATTTCTTAGTATCTTCTTTCTTACCCTTCAGAACTCAAGAGATTAGTAATTTTTCTGTGTGAAAACTGTAAAATATACAATGCATGATTATACCAACCCATATAGTTCCATTTTTGTCTCTTATTAGTCACACATCATCTCTTCTTAGAGTTCAATTATTTGATTTAATTGTTAATACCTATGCTTATTTCATATAATAGGAACATAAATGCTCATAGTAGAATAATTTAAATAGAAAAAGTTAGAAATAATAAGAAACAATAAGATTTAGGTTTAGTAACATGGTGTACTGGCACAAAAATCATATTGTAGAAGAATATTTATTGGCATTGGAAAACATTCATGATATGCATTGAGAAAAATTATGGACCATTTAACTTTATGTATGGTTTTATACTATATTTTTTCTGCTAACCAACATGGAAAAAATGTATAAGAATTTACATCTGTCTCTGAGGACAAGAAGAGGGATGGCATTCATGATTTCTGATGGCTTAATTTTCCTTTAGCTCCTCTGTGTTTTCAAGTTCAACTTACCTCTGTGAGTAGGAAATATATTTTGAGAATGTGATTGATCCAATTAAAGTCTGTTTTTTTTCCTGGACCATGCACCACCCCCCGCCAAAAAAAAATCTGTTTTTGTTTAATTTCATTATCCAGCTTGGGTGTAAGGCATTGTAGGAAAATATTTCAAAAAAGACATTTTCTTGTCTTGAGCAGCTTCCAGCTATCTTTTAGAAGACTTGGATATAAAAATATGAAATATTAAAAAACATAATAAAGTTTAAATAACAGGCCAAGCTATGAATACAAAAGCAGTCAATAGCATATGATAAGTTGTATCAACAACTATACTATAGGATATTTAGAGGGAGAATCTGCTTAACATTTCTGTGTTATTCAGATATAATATGACTCTAACAAATGGAAGCTTTTTATTTCCTGCTTGTACAAAAACCTGGCTGTATTTCACTAATGTGTATTCACCTGTGAAATAAACCTGTTCTTCAGTCCAAAGTCAGTCAATTTTGTTCTGGAATCTCCTCCTGCCTTAACTGCCAGCCACTTAGGAACTTCACAGTGTATTGTCACCATTTCATTTGCTACCCCTTAGCTGAAACTTTAATTTATTAGCATGTAGACCTTTCTTCCTTTCCCCATTCCTGATGTAGATTAAAAGATGGTAAAAGAAAAACAGCAATATATTTTTTCACACATTTTCTCAGTTACAGAAGGCGCAGTACAAGAAGTTAATTGGTTATTTAGTCAGTGGATATTTCTTGAGAAGTATTGAGAAATGTCCTAGCACCAAGGCACAAAGCTGGGTGTCAGTCAGTGAAGTGGCAAAATAAAGAGGGTTCGGCTGAGGATATATAAATGCATTTTGAATAAGGACTGTAATTTTGGGTCCCAAAAATTTGGTTCCCCACCACCAAAAATGTAGCCACAGTTGCTAATTCTTTCCCATGGGAAAGGCTGAGAATGAATTATTATCATTCGGTGAAGCTAATTCCACTGTAAAGCAGTACATTACTTCACAATAAGAAAAATAGTATTATTATCTTATAATAACAGAAACTGATGGCTGAATTCCCCTGGGTGTTATCTACACAAGTAGGAGTTGAGTTGTGTTCTTCTGTCACACTGTAGAGATTTTCACCAACTTCCTTCAGAGTGAGTTTCAAAACCATATAGAGAATGTGTATTTTCCCCCAGAGGGGATCGCAAGTGTAGGATAAATTTAAAAAGTGGTATAATGAAAGTGATAACAGGGTCTTGATGACATTTCCTCATGTCTGATAAGTGAAAATGACTCGGGGATAAATATTTCCCCAATAGTCCTTGTGAATTATAATCGAACAAAAATTTAAATTTTTTCCCTCCTTACTACTGAGTCCTTCCTTCTTGAAAATTTCACAGATCTGAATAATTTCTTAGGCTCTTCGTTTCCAGAGGACCCCCGGGACACCGAAGGGAAAGCGCTGCCCGCCGCAGGCGCGGGGGGCCACGGGGAGCTTCCCTGCGCCTCGGCTCCCGGGACAGGCGCGCGGGGAGCCGGGGGCGCAGCTGCGGTCAGAGCCGCGGGGGCGCCCGGGTCCGCATGGGAGGAGAGGAAGGGGGTGCAGGAGCCCCGCGCTCGGCCGGCCGTGGGTCTGCCCCTCTGCGCGGCGCGCGCTGCCCTTCGCCCTCGCCAGCCCCCGCAGCCGACCCCGAGCCAGGCCTTCAGCCTCCTCCCCGGCGGCCCGGACGCCGACCCTCCCCAGTCCGTGTCTCTGCGCTGTCCTCCCACTGGCCTCTGCACTGTCCCCCC